>WYDI02010425.1:0-53217 GCA_009867235.2 Psittacus erithacus | reverse complement strand
TGGTGGTGTTCAAGGCCAGGTTGGACAGAGCCTTGGATGACATGGTTTAGTGTGAGGTGTCCCTGCCCATGGCAGGGAGGTTGAAACTAGATGATCTTAAGGTCCTTTCCAACCCTAACTATTCTATGATTCTATTCTATGATTATAATTTTTGATAAATTCAGCATGAGATCTATAAGATACTAGGTTTGTCTACTGTGCATGTTCCATAACTTATCTCCTTGATCTTCAAGTTATTTCAAGTGATCATACTTTACCAGAAAGGAACAAAGACAGTATCATATGGGAAAACACCATAAAAGGGGTATCTGGGGTTAGCTTCTGCTCCCTGATGCAAACACAATCTCAGGAATTAAGGACTAGTATCCACAGGAGTTAGTTACACAAGCAAATATTAATTAAATTGAATAAAGGCGATGAAATCCTGTTTTCCAGGATTAGCAATTCCAACTTTGAAAAGTTCGCAAAACTCTTTCTCAGTAATGTAGGGACTAAAGAGGTTACATTTTTAAAACTGGGAGACTCATGCATAGTATGATGACCTTCATACTAGGTCAATCAACACAGCAGAAAAGTGTAGTAAGGGTGTTAGAAATTAATAAACTTTTACTGAGGATATAAGACAAAGCATAAATCATATTCTAGGTCAGCAATATTATTTCTGTTTAGATCACATCCTTTACTCTTAATTCCTTTTTTCAGGAGCTGTATTGCAAACAAGTAGTTCTGTGAACATTGAAACTTATGAAGAGTGCAGGATCCTACACACTTGTGCCTCAGGGCTGCTATTTAGTGTTGTGAAAGGTCCACATGATGACCAAGACCTTGCAATGTGAGCACTTATAGACAGTTGCTCTCCCTCCCATCCCAGCATCCACATGCTCTTGACCTATTTTCATAAAGCTGATAGAAAAAATTTTGAGGCCCTCTGCCTCTCTGTACAGCTCTGTACAGATGAAACTGGTCAACAAATTATTGAGTAGAGGGGATGCCAAATGCAGGCACATAGGCATACACATAGCATGATAGCTTCACTGCCATAGGAATCAGCCTATAAATCTTTTTACCTTTTACCTCCTGCTTTTGTTCACTTTTTATGAGCTACTTTTAATGGTATACTAGGCAATATGGCTGAATTCTGTATTGCACAGGGTAAAACAAGACCCACATCACTGACATCAGAGCAAACGAGGAGAATTTGGGCCAGCCACAAATGTAAAGAGAAGCCCTGCACTTCAAAGAAATGAGAAATAAGAGACCAAAGAGGTCAGGAACCCCCTTTCTGCTGATCATTAAGCAAATATTTGTCAGGAAGTGACATGGACCTGAAAAAACTCCTGAGCTCTGTTTTGTGCACTAGAGTGTATATGAACTTATTTTTTGCCTTTTATTTCTTCTTTTGCTTCAGGTACCTATGATGGCTCCACAGACAGTTGCAAAGGCGATTCAGGAGGACCTTTGGTCTGTTTTGATGCAGAAAATGTGGCATATGTCTGGGGTGTTGTGAGTTGGGGTGAGAACTGTGGGGAGGCTGGTCACCCTGGTGTGTATACAAAAATTGCCAGCTATTATGACTGGATTAGCCATCATGTGAAAAGGAGTCTCATTTCACGGTATAATACCTAAAGCTTGGAAAATTAAATACTTCCCTCTCATCACCCATGCAAAAATGCACATTGGTCCTTTTTTACAATGAATAGCCATGTGACTTAAAACCAATTAGTACAAATCTTTAAAGAATATATTTTGAAAACTGTTAATGCCCTGTGAATGCCATAATTCCACAATTTTCCAGAAGCCTGTAGGAAGAGAATTCTACAGTCACAAGTCCACAGCAAAAGTCTCTAATAAAAGCTGGAAATTAAAATATCTTGTTGTTACTTTGGGTTTTTGGTTTTGTTTTTTTTGGTTTGGTGGTTTTTTTTTTTTTCCATATTTCACATTTCATTTCAGTTGCAGTTGTTTATTTAGTTAAAATGCAACACCCATACTGAAAGCAGTGGCTGGAAAATTACTGCACTGGCAATATGTGAACTTCACAGAACAGACAGCAAACAGAGTACTTTCAAGAGCTTGCATCATCTCAAGGTCTCAATCACTAGAAACTGTCAGTATGCTGCCTTGCTTGGCAGCTGATTCTTCAGGCTTACTGAAAAAGTAGACTTCAGACAATTTATTAATTGACAGATTGACTAATGATTAAATTTGCCGAATATAATTATACCAAAATAATAACTCTTTTGGTGGTACTTCTTTCAGCTGCAAACTTAGACAATTTTTACCTAGTTAATTTTCCTCATCTGATCACCTATCTTGGGGCAATTTTTTTAGCTCTAAAGTTTTAGTAATTTAACTACAGCTGGTCAGAAGCTACAAAGGAGTTTTAAAACCTGAATCTTAAATTAAAAGCATCTTTACTATCTTAAGTTCTCTATGTATGTGTATATATATATCTGGTATTCAACAAACTCTTAACAGCAAGTAGAGTTTTACTGCATATATATTTATACATACACACATACAAACATACACAGTATACATAACAATATAAATACTTTAAGATGGAAAGTCTGTATATTGTACATATAGACAATTTTACAAAACCAAGTTACAGATCTAAAGTTAAAAATTAATACTCTCAGTCATAAAACCTTCCCACTGGATTCTCAAATTAGCACAAGCTTCTTACAGAAATATACAGAAGCGTGAAACAGTTAATGCCAAGAAACAGCATCTAGGGCCTGATCCTGCAATATGCAGATAGGGAGTGTTGCTCTTGCCTTAACTGATCCGGAACTGGACAAAGACAAGGGGTCATCAACAAAACTGCAGTGATTAAAAAGAAAATTCTCTGCTTTCATAAGTCCTTGTGAGGAAGTTCTGCTCATGTGGTAATAGGATGCAAAGGCCCAAAGAACCACTGCACAAGTTACACAATTTTAGGCAGCAGTAACAGTGCCGGCTATCAGAAAATGTAACTCTATGCATAACAGTCTCACATTCTGCAAGAATTATGCACACAGAGTGTACACAAATATTTTTACAAATACTAGGATTTGGTTTGTGGATTGGTACCCTTGACACTAAACTCTCAAATAGCTTCAGGTAAGTTCTGTCAAATGTCTCAATAGCTTTAGAACATACTTCACTGCATTTTAAATTAGAAATGGTTTTAGTATATATTTTATTTTATTCCTCTCAATTATTATCCTGTTGAATAAATGGCGTATAATCACACATCACAGTTGTGGTGGTGTTTTTTCTATAATACACCATACTTTGCTTCCAATGACATATTTACATTTTCATTGACTTGTCTTCCAGTCTTGTAAAAAACCCACATCATCATGAATGTGTCATGTAAAGACACTGAGAATCATCAACAATTAAAGTAATGGTACAAACTGTTTTTCTTAACCCCCTCAACAAGGCTTGCTTATTTAGGAAAGCATTTAAATATATTCCTATGCAGGAATTATTTTGATGAATCAGGGTCTTTGTACACTAATCATAGGGAAAAGCTGGATGCTGGATGGGTGCAGGAAGAGCTCCCCCTTTTGTCTGATTTAACTTCTGTAAAGAACTTTTCTCACCTCTTCAGTTAACTACAAATAATATTAAATGCTGAGGCTGAAAAGGGAAAAAACAATAGAATATTTACCACAATTCTTTCTGGTGTGACTGCTGATCTGGAAGTTCCTCAGAAGCTTCTTTCCATTTCCTGTTTTATAATTAGCTTTGTCCTGAAGCCAAATACTATGTTCTGAGGGATTCCATAGGTCTTAAAAACAGAGCTTTCATTACAAAATTTAAAACTATTTCCACATGGTTCCACTTTTGCTCATCTGTGAAGCATTCGGAATTTAACTATAAAATAAAAAATAAATATAACATTATAATAAACCAAACAAAAATCCCAAAACTTTAGCAAGCAATTTCATTTTGGTCTTCACTTTGACTTTACTTTTCAATAAATCAGGACTAGGCTTTTCGTGTTTAATAGGTTTACTTTCATTTTGCCCTCTTTTACAATTCCGTCTTGCACATTTGATGATGTTACCTGAAACTGTCACGTATAAAGGTCACTGGATCCATTTCCTTCACACTGAACATCATCATTATAATAATGTCAAAATGTTAACACTTCAAGTATGTGTTCCCAACTGCATTTTTTTTTGCGTCTGCACAAGTGTGCTTTCCAAAAGGTCATGTTTCTCTAGCTGTATTAATACAAGTTCTGCCCCACACTGCACAGGAGAGCAGCATTTGCCCTGAGTCAGCAGAGCAACCAAACCCCGATGTGTCCGGCACTGATCCTGTTCTTCCGTCCACTAGGCCCCACGGACACAATATCCCAATAGCTGGCTAGAAAATCAACCATTCTGTCTTTCCGTCAAAACGCTACTGCAGACTCTTTCGCATTTAGCAACGCCAAGTTCATCACTTTTAACACAGTTATTAAATTAAGGCTTTCCAAACAAAAACCTCCCTGACAGCACGAATGCCTCCCCCAGCCCTGCTCAGCCTCACTGGCACCAGCGGCTCTCCCGCTATGTACCTGGACAGGTTTGGGAACGGTCCCCTATGGCACAAGGGGCACCGTGACCTGCTCTTCTCGGAAGAACCCGCGTTGCAAGGCCGTAGGTACGAGGCCCCGCGCCGCAATGACTGATTCTGCCCCCTGCAGGTGCGGTGACAGGCTCTGCCCGGCTCCCTGCTCCTCCCCTTGGAGCCGTCGCTCACCACCTTCCTCCCCGACCCGCCCCGGTGTCTCTCCGACTGTCGGCAGTCTGTTTGAGCGCGAGCAAGCGGCGGGCCGCTCCGCTCCAGCCGCACTCTGACACAGTACCCGGGACCGCCGGGTTCGCTCCCTCAACGCGGCGGCGGCAGGCCCCTCCCCGCCGGGCGGGCAGGGGCGGTGCCCGCTGGGGCTGTGACGATGGCGGCGGCGGTGGCGGGCCGGGCCGAGCCGAGCCGGGCCGCCGCTGCTGGAGCGGGCAGGTAACAGAGAAGGCGGCGGTTTAGCCGGAGCCCCGGGACGCCGCTCAGGCATGACCCGCACCGTGCTGCTGGTGCTGGCGACCTGCGCCTGGCTGGGCCCGCGGCCGGCGCGGTGCCCGGAAGCGCCGCCGCCGCAGACCCCCGACTGGCGGATGACGCTGAAGACCATCCGTAACGGAGTGCACAAGATCGACGTGTACCTCAACGCCGCGCTCGACCTCCTGGGCGGCGAGGACGGCCTCTGCCAGTACAAGTGCAGCGACGGTGAGGCGGGCGCCGGGGCGGGACTCGGAAGCGCGGACGAGACCCCGCCGGGCCGCGGCGACCCTTGCTCTGCCGAAGCCGGCTTGCTTCAGGCGGACCGGCCCGGCCGGGCCCGGCCGCAGCTGCGAGGGCGGTGGGCGGCTGCATCGCTCTAGCCGGTACTGCCGACGCTCCCAGGGAACCGGGTCGCAGCCGCAGAGGAAACCTCACTAAGTATAAGGATACGTGTACATATATATGTATATATATGTATATATATGTGTACATATATATAAATATACATATATGCCGCTTGGAGGCGGCTCCCTTGCCTGGTACCAGGCGGGCGACTCTCCGAAGGAGATTTTCTTGCAGGGATTTTTAGCGTGCCGCAAAACACAGGGTACTCATAGACCCTCTTGGTCTCTCTCCCCCGAATCGGCTCACCCCCAGTTTACTGGGATGGATTATTTGTCAAGTCAGGAACAGAGTTCTGTGGCGGCACCCTGGCTCCGCAGGAGTGCCCAGGACACCGTGAGGTTTCCTCTCTGTACTAGAACATGCACTTTTCAAATATGCTTTTTCTTTGTTACTTTCAGTTGTGGCCTCGGTTTGTTTCTAATACAGAACCAAGGGAAGGGGGTCATTGTTCAGATTAACTCCACAATCTTCCTTAACCTGAGATGCAGAATTCCCTGCCTTGGTGCAGGGAGATGGGGCTTTAGCAGTCTGCACTGATTTAAATTTTATTAATGTTAGAGTCGTAGAAATAAAAAAGATGTTTCATTACAGTTAATTTTAAAGGTTAAGCTAAAAAAAGTAATCAGACCACCACTGGTGATTGCATATAAAACATAGACATATCAATGAACTTACTCCAAAGTACTCTTTAATGTAATGACACATCAATTTCAGTAACTCAAGCTCTTTGTTTTTTAACGTGGAACCTAACAGTGGCACTTGCTGAATGCCTTGTCCCTGTGTTTTAAAAAATGCTTAGTATCCCTAAGTTGTAATTTGGTAGGAATTGTTGATATTTAGGTGCCTGAATATACGTTTAAGTTAAAAATATAACTGATACTGTCTTAAGCCACACAAGTGCCTGTGGTGAGTTTTAATAGTACTAAAATTCTGTGAAAAAAAACCCCAATCTGTTTGAGGCATGATAAATTCCCTTTTTCAGGATCAAAGCCCTTTCCTCGCTATGGATACAAACCGTCACCACCAAATGGTTGTGGATCCCCTCTATTTGGAGTTCAAGTGAGTATTTCCATTTGGGGCTTTTTTGTGTGTCTTCCATACATCAACTTTCCTTGATGTAGGCAGTCTTCTCCCTCCCCTGTTCTAAGGATGAGACAGCATCCGTGTACAATGTCCTTGCTTTTGTCAGCTCCAACCCATGCTTTGGTAGTAACATATGGAAAAATTTAGTATTATAAAAGAGCACAGCATAAACATTTTCACCATTGACATAAAATATGGTGGGGATAAAATTGAATGTTGATGATTAATTTCTAATTTTTTAATGTTTGGTTTATTGTTTTGTTCTCAGAATCTTGAAAGCATTGAATAACCCCAATTGTAGCCTTGTGAGAGGGGAGGGTTTGGCTCTGACTCCTTCTGTCCTTACTGACACTAATCCATTTTGCATAGTGCTAGAAAGAAAATACACATTAGCTTATGTACTGGATCTGGCTGGGATGGAGTTTCTTCACAGCAGGCTGCATGGTGCTGTGTTTGGGAATTTGGGCCAGAATGCTCTTAGTGTTGGCTATTGCTGCACGGTGATTGCACAGCTTTAGGGCTTTCTTTTTTTCCCCGACTCTGCCCATCAGCCACCCCAGAGCCCAAGCTGGGGCTGGGCAAGAGGATGGGAGGGGACACAGCGGGGGCAGCTAACCTGAGCTGGTAAGAGGGATATTCTCTACTACACAGAGTCACGCTCAGCAACAAGAACTGGAGTAATGGAAGAAAGGAGGGGTGATGGTATGTGTGTTTGGCTTCCAAGGTGGCTATTGCTCAGACTGGCTGGGCATCCCTCTGCTTGTGGGACGTCGTAAATGATTACCTTTGCACTGCTAGTTTTGTGGCATTTTCTTCCTTTTCCATTCATCTGTTAAACTGTCTTTATCTCAACCCACAAGTTTTCTTGCTTTTGCTCTTCCTGTTCTCTCCATTCCATGGAGAGGGATGGGAGGTGGGCAAGCGACTCTGTGGGTGCTGCTGCTTGCTGAAGCCAAACCACTGCAGCTTACTAGAGGTGAACAGCACAATGCAGAGATAAGTGAATGACAGCTGCATTGATTGCATTAGTTTGTAATTTATGACTGTTCCAGCCTATTTGTAGGCTGCATCTTTCTTAACCGGAAAACCAATGGAGTGGGTGTGGGGGGATTTTTTTCACAGTTTGACATCGGTATCCCGTCGATGACAAAGTGCTGCAATCACCACGACAGATGCTACGATACTTGTGGCAATACAAAAAATGATTGTGATGAGCAGTTTCAGTCCTGCCTCTCCAAAATTTGCAGAAATGTGCAGAAAACACTTGGAATCTCAGAGAGTGTCCAGGGTAAGTGTGAATAAGCCTCTCTTTCATTTCAAGTTTAACTCAGCTCAATTGGAAAAGAATCTTTGTGCAGTGCAGTAATGCCGCGTTTTCATAAGCTGATGCTATTGCTGAAAGATGCCTTGTTCTGTCCCTCTGTCATGCAGCCCAGACGCTTGTACAGGAGAGCAGTGACACAGCACAGGAAAATGATCAGGGCTAACACTAACCTTAAGGGGAAAAAATAATGCTTCCCCTTTAGGGGTATGAATATGAGAATATAACTTGATCAAAATGCATGTATAATTCTTACTGTAGCATAGACAAATGTTCATTTTTCTGGAGGGTGATTTCTTTATGTCTACTATGTGTGATTGCTAGTAAACTGTAAGAAAAGAATGAATTGTTTCCTCTTATGAAATAAGATACTAGGATAATATACTGTTATAATAGAAGTAACTAATGCTATCCCTTAGTGGATATATTTTAGGTTTTTTTCATAACAGGCCATATGGTACTCGTTCTGGTTGTTGGCCTGCATCTGATGAATACATGACATAACCACGCTTTTTAGCTTGGATATTGTCACTTTTGCAGTAAGTACTCCCATAGAGAGCAGAAAGTTTTCAGAAGAGGTCTGTGTTTAAACTTCTCAAATTCATTTAACTGCAGTTAAGTCATGATGTTAGTGTTTAGTGTCACAATTGGTGAATGCTCAGTTCTGTTGAGCTGCTGTTGAAGACAGCAACCTCTGCATAAATTGGGATGCAAAAAGTGAGGAGGAAAAAACAGCTCTTTTATCTTTTCAGGACGAAGTGGTGTTTTTTAGGCTTTTCAATGATCAGAGGGCTGGAGAACCTCTCCTGTGAAGAGGAGCTGAGAGAGTTGTGCTTGTTCAGCCTGGAGAAGAGAAGGCTCTGGGGAGACCTTAGAGCAGCTTCTAGTACCTAAAAGGGGCCTACAAGAAATAATGAGAGGGACTTGCTACGACACGTAGTGACAGGACAAGGGGGAATGGCTTCAAGCAGAAAAAGGGGAGATTTAGATTAAACATTAGCAAAAAGTTTTTCCCTGTGAGGGTGGTGAAGCACTGGCACAGGCTGCCCAGAGAAGCTGTGGCTGCCACATCCCAGTGTTCCAAGGCCAGGTTGGACGGGGCTTTGAGCAACCTGGTCTAGTGGAAGGTGTCCCTACCCATGGCAGGTGGGGTGGAACTGGATGACTTTTAAGGTCCCTTCCAACCCAAACCATTCTATGATTCTGTGTTTCTAACACTGATAACATTCCATATGCAATTAATTTTCTTGTTCATTTTGTTCGGCGTATGAAAAACCTTTACTCGGAAATTATTCTGCATTGGTTCAGTCTTTCATTTGGCAATCTACTTGCTAAACCCAGAGATTTCTTTAACATCATTCTCTCTTTGCCAGAGTAATTTCTGTTAGTTTCCTGTTCTCTTCAAAGAGTACTTTTAACTGAACTCCTCTTTGTTTGCAGCTTGTGAGTCAACTGTTCAGCTGTTGTTTGATGCAGTTATACATTTAGGATGTAAACCATACCTGGATAGCCAGAGAGCTGCATGTATGTGTCGTTACGAGGATAAGACAGATCTCTGAAAGAAGGTACTGAGATTTCATGGTGTAAAATAAGTCAAAAGACTCATCTGAAATGAAGCAAGTGTTTGGTTACAAAGTTTTATGCTTTTCAGACAGTAATATATTAGATACTGACATGGATATACTGGTTTGAAAGTCACTGTGATATTCTTCTAATGCAAAAACTGAAACAAGTCTTCTTTCTCTTCCCTTTACGCCAGAAGCTCGAAACTGTAATTAGTTTCCTTGGTGTATGTCCACTCAGGGTAGGTTATTGTAAAACACTACTATAAAATTTTGAAGAAAACTCCCTAATGGGGAAATCAGAGGGGCAGAAGAGTTGCAGTGAATTCTCAGATGACTTTTAATATAGGTCAAATTTTAGGTTTGCTAGCAGTTGATGCACCTGATAGATCCTGCTTGTGGTACAATTGCCTTGAGTTCTCTCTGATGGATTTTGTCCTGTGGATTTGTTACTAGAACAAACAAAACCAAACCAAACCGCCAAGCCCTGAGCAAGGGTATACATCTGCACAACATCTTTCTACCTGATTCTACATCAACCTTACTTCTGCAGGACTTTTCTTACTAAATATGTTGATCCTTTTAAGGCTTGACCACTGAAATGAACAGTTTGCAACCTAAGAATGTACTTTTAATTTGACAGAGTGGTGGAATGTAGTTATGTTATTTTTAAAATAAATCAAATGTTTATTTTTCAAATAGAACTTTTTTTTTTGTTATGTATTATATGCATAGAAAAGATACATTGTTCAAGGAAGTTGATTTATATTTGTCTTGTGGCACAGCTTGGTTACTGTATTGATCTTTCATTTAGTCCTTTCTGATAAAACCTAAAAGTTCCACTGTTAGGGTCAGTATACCCAATAAACCTTTTTATTTAAAATGTCCTCTGCAAGGCTGATGGATATTTGAGCCTGTATTTGTCATCTGTTGCCATGACCTCTGTGAGGCTGAGAAACATCTGAGCCTGTATTTCTGCCACCTCTTTGCTCTCTGACTTCTTCAGCAGAAATCACCTGATGTCTGAATTATTTGGGGTTTGTTCCCTGTACTGATCTTTCATTGCTTACCTCCAGTTGTCAGTCCTTAGTTAACATTTTGCAGTAGGCCCTCTGTCACGAAATCCTGCTCCTCTGATTCTGCTTTAGAAATCCACGGGAGGACTGAAATTGAAAATACTGTGTCTGCAAGCAGGGAGTGGAAACCATGCTAAAAGCCTAAAACTTGCCAGACTCCTCAACTATAACATGATTTCTCCTCTGGAAGTACTTTATATGTTTTTCCTGTATCAGTTGTTTGTGGGTTGTTTTGTTTTTCACTAGGGCTACTAGGCAGAAAATTAACTCTTACCACAGCTGAAACCAGGACAGCTTACTGTAAATGACAGTGAATGTAAGTGCCTCATAGAATAAAGTTCCTGCTAAAGTTCTTTGCGCTTCATGGTTTCTCTTCCTATTTGTAGATATGAAGTAGCACTGTAAGACAAGTATTACTATGGAGTTTTACAAAACTGTGCTTGGAGAATCTGCGGTTTCTCTAAATTCTGCCATAGAGTTGAAAGAACTCTGAATTACCCTGGGATTCCATGGTTGGAATCCTGAAAGTGTGACAACGCCAAAGCATGGAATGGTAATGACATTGCTTGTGTAAAGTAAAAAAAGTACCACTATGAGTCCAAACACTGTAATTCAGTTAAAATTGGGTAGGAAGAGCTTAAACTAGATGCTTAAACACAGCAAATCCTCACTGTTTTGTTCCCTTCTGTGTTGACCTGTGATTATACCATGAAAGCCTTCCAGAGTTTCCTTCAAACCATTTGTAACAAAGAAAAGAGCTTTAACCCTGCTGGATAGCACTTTAATAGTTATGCTTGCAAACCAGAGGAAGCATTCGACTTCTTCCACAAAATCTTTACTTTGCTTAAGCTTTTCCTACAGCAGAAATCCTTGATTACAGTTACCTGCAAACTACACAAATTGCATTTTACAGGCCACAGCCCCAAAATGAAGACTAGCTGTCACCCCCAGGATTAATCATACCATTAACAACTTACATATTTATATGTAAGTGTAAAAAAAATAATGCTTGTCCTGGTTTCAGCTGGGATAAGAGTTAATCTTCTTCTTAGCACCTGGTACAGTGCTGTGTTTTGGTTTCAGCCTGAGAACAATGCTGATAACCCACTGTTTTAGTTGTGGCTATGCAGTGCTTAGCCTGAGTCAAGGACTTTTCAGCTCCTCAGCACCCCTCCAACAAGTAGGGTGGGGGTGCACAAGAAACTGGGAGGGGACACAACTGGGACAGTTGACCACTACTGGCCAAAGAGATATTCCATACCATATGGCATCCTGCTGTACAGTAAAAGTGGGGGTTGTTGCTGGGAGCTGACAGCTGTCCTGTTGCTCATGGACTGGCTGGGCATCAGTCTGCAGGTGGTGAGCGACTGCATTGTGCATCACTCATTTTTCATATTCTTTTACCATTATTATTTTACCTTCCTTTCCAGTCCTTTTAAACTGTCTTTATCTCAACCTGTGTTTACCTTTTTTATGATTCTCTCCTCCCTTCCACTGTGGAAGAGCAAACGAATGGCTGTGTGTTATCTGCCTGCCCTATTAAACCACAACAATACTATATAAAGTATGTGACATAATGTGACATGGCATGTGACTCAATATTGCATGCTTTCATGTAATCTGTAATACTCTAAATATTGCAATGATTTTCCTTTTTTTTTTTTTCTTACAGGTTAAAGTCTTAATCCAGTTGCCTTCCTCAGGCTATTTTGCTTTTCTGGATGATGCAGTGATAGGACAAGTGGGAATGGCTTCAAGCTGAAAGAGGGGAGATTTAAATAGGTACTAGGAAGAGGTTCTTCCCTGTGAGGGTGGTGAGACACTGGCACGGGTTGCCCAGAGAAGCTGTGGCTGCTCCATCCCTGGCAGCGTTCAAGGCTAGGTTGGACAGGGCTTTAAGCAACCTGGTCTAGGGGAAGATGGCCCTGCCCATGGCAGGGGGTTTGGAACTAGATGATCTTTAAGGTCCCTTCTGATCCAAACCATTCTGTGATCTGAACAACAGTAGTGTGTCCACAATCAAACTTACTTCTTTGAACTGCATTTCTGATACATCCATAATACTTTTTCCAAAAATTCCCACTTCCCACTTGGGGTGAAGCTACTGCAACAATCTGAAAGTGTTTCAAACCTGTATGTGCACATGTAACAAAAACTTTCATAGATTAAAATCAATTGAAATGCACAACAGTCATCATACACTGTGATCAAGTTCCCAGTGGCTCATCTGAACACTGTGGCTGACTGCGTATGCTCTTCATCTCCAGAAGAACAGAGTGGAAAAGGTGTTTGATTGTCTTTCTAGGATCTAAGCAAACTGTTGGACTGAAGAGCAGGGCTGAGTGAGTTCAAGATGCTGAACACAAAGCTGTTACAGAATCCTAGACTCAGGTTTTACAGCTGCTACTTCACACAGGGTTCTTGCTCCCAGTGGGTGTAGGGCAGCTCTAGCATGAGCTGAGATCTGGGATTTGGAGTTTGCAAAACAGTGAATCTGCTTGTTAAGAGTATAATTTTTCCACATTTAGTGTCTTCCAGTGGAAGACACCGAGCTGTTACAATGGTATCATGTTCTAACTAAAGTGTACACAAAGTTTAAACAATGGTTTTATCTTGATCTCGCTGCCTGCTGGCAGTCTGAGGACAAGTCCAAACAACGGGAAAACAAGCAAAGGTAATTAGAAATACCCATGGCTCCTTCAACCAAAAGGGAGATTTCTTGTCTAAAAGGCTTAAGTCATGCAAGAAGCGTGTGGAAAAACAGACCAGAGTGGGTAAAAATACCCCACTCTATATCCACCTCTTTTCATGCTTGTTGAGGTAAATCTGAAAAGTGTATTCATACCCGCATTTATCCTAGTGCCTACCTAGAAATAGGCCAGATAGAAAATTCAGACCCATTCATGGTACAAATCTGCAAAGCTCTTATACAGAAGGTTGTTTTTGTCATTGGCTTTGGTTTAGAAACTGTTCATTTTTGCACAGTCGGTGAACAGTAAGTGCCATACAATTAACAGGTTGGGAATATCAGCCTTTGTTACCATATCTCAGCACTCCCTTCAGTACTTTGGGGCTCTCCTCAGAGTTCTGAGAGATCAGAGAGAACTGATGCAAGAATAGCACAAAGCTGCAGAATTACATACACCCAAACCTCCTGCGGGTTTACATGTGGGTGCATGTCCAAAAATGCATTTTGACTAACAGTAGTTTTACTGCAAGACAACAGCATGTGCCTTTAAGGGGACTTTTAAGTACAGTTCTGAAAAATGTCAATTTAGCAAACTCGGTAGCTTCTCGCCGTGTTTCAGCACGATGCCTGTGCGAGTGCAGTCCATGAAACACGGCCACTGAAGTACACATCACAGGAATGCAGATAATGCGTAGCAAACTTAAAAAGTAATTGCAGACGCTTTAACACATCACTGCTCAGTTTTCCCGGCTGAGTTCCGATTGGCAGCAGCCGGCCTCTGCCATCTCCCGAGCAGGCACCTGAACACCAAGCCACCGGCGTTACGGATTTACCGTCAGGGCGCGGCGGTACCCTCGCAGCCACAGGACCGCCCGAAGACCTGCAGCGTGGCCCCTCTTCTGGGCGCTGCTGCCGCTGCTCCCGCACCAGGCTCCGGGACCCGCACGACCCAGCCGCACTTCCTTCCATCTCCCGTCCATCTCCCGTCCCGTTTCTAACATAGGAGGCGACCGCCGGCGGAGGAAAAGGCAACAAACGCCCTCCCCCGAGGCGGAACCTGGGCCGAGCCGGGCAGGCGGGCCAGTCCGGGGAAGGCGCGGCGTCGGGGTGCTTTAGTCCGCAGTCATGTCGGGCTCAGAGGGTCGGCAGGCGACAGGTAGGGGGTCGGCGGAAAGCGCCGAGACGGACGGCGGATAACGGCGGCGGCCGCGGGCGGGGAGGGCAGGTTAGGGCAGGGGATAGTAGCGCCCATTGTTATCGTGCGGGGCTACTGAAGGTCTCGGCAGTCTCCGGGCCGCTTCGTGCCCTGGCCCTAGGGGCTTCCAGGCGGCCTGTGGCGCCCGTGGCTCGGTGCCCCTTACCCTCCACAGGGGAAAAGTGGGACGAGGACGCCCGAGCGAGGGGTTGTGAGGAAAGGGGCCCTTCCCAACGCTCGTGTGACCCGAACCGACAGAAGCTGGGATAGCGCTGCCCGGAGGTCGCTGCAGACGTTCACGGGGAGCGGGTCCTTTGTTTCCCTTCGGAGAAAGGGGAAAGGTGCCGTGCTTGAAGGAGGCTGGCGGCGGCTAACGCGGAAGTAGACTTGCGTGTAGAATCCAGTGCGCCTCGCCGGGGGCATGGCCAGTGTGTCCTTTCCCTCCCGCCCCACGGCAAGGCGGCTGGGGGAAAGAGGGGTCGCTTGGTCAGCGCTGAGGAAAACAGCTGGCGTCATAAACTCGGGAAGCGGCCGTGACCAGGGAGAACGCCGGCGTAGAGAAGGACAGGAGAAGAGAGGAGCAGCAACGCTACGTGGGTTTGGACGCCCAGGGTGCAGTCAGGGTTACATATGTGGGGTTTGGTGCCATTTGGTTACCGGTGTTTTCTAAATGCATGTCCTTTGGCCAAATGGTAGACTTCTTCAGATTATAGCCTGGGAAAGATGCTATCAGATCCCAGTGCATACCTGATCTGTGATTCCTTTGAAATAAACTCGTCTTCATGAGACTGAAAACAAATAAATAGTCCCATTGACAGCAATCAGTTTTTACAGCAAGCCTGTGTACGACAAGCAAAAAGCTTTTTGTAAGTCATAATGTCTTAAGTAGAGTTTACTTGGATGAAACTGCAGTATGACAGTGGCAGTGGAAAGTTAAAGACTGGGAACTGCCTAAACAGGACTAGAAAACCAAGAAAACTGTTTTTCCTAGATTTTTGTGGCCCAGGAATTCTGTTCTTCCTATATCTACAGGACCGCATTTTCTGTCTACAAGTTTGTTGACTAACATTTTTATGGTCTGTTGTACCCTTAAGGCAGAAGCGTAAGCCAGATCTTGGGTACACAAGCAAAAATACAGTGTAAATTTACACAAACAGATGCACTCTTAAAGATCTCTGGCTTCCTATTATCAAGTCACAGGCAGAGGTGGTGTTCTATGTACACTCATTTTTCCAGCACCTGTATCATTAGTCTGACTTGCACATTATGTTTCAAGCAAACTGAAATAGCCTATTTTGTGTGTTCAGGTTACTAGCAGTAATGGTAAGAACTCAGCACCTGAAAGTATGATCCATATTTGCCAGGGATGTGTACATGTAAATACTAATACTTAGAAGCATGTGACTTTCTTTGAGCCACCCCCTACTCTCCTGTGCTGTCATGTTCAACATAAAAGCTTCTAAGGCAGAGTCTAGATTTTTTTGCAAGTTTATTCTAATAGCTTGATGAACTTTTCTCCTCTGTCAATACATAGCTATGCTAGTTTGTTTTGCAAAAGGCTTTAATCAGATGTGATGAAAAGATGTGAAAAGATAGTACTGTGTATGTACCAAGTAGTTTGTAAAATACGTGCATATGTGACCTATCTTCTCTTACAATTGCAGGCCATGCCCAGTTGGATAGCAGACCTACAGTAACCACTACAGGTACAATATAGTATATAATAGTAAAATATTGTATAAAATAGTAAAACATAATGTCTTATACAATATATGTAAACATAATGTAGTAGTTAGTCTCCACCAGTAGGAGGAGGTGCTGTGATTTTGTAGCCCATTGAGAAGATTAACGAAAAGGAATAAATATTTTTGGCCCAGCCATCTGCAAAGTCTTTAGTTTTGATGCTCCCAAGATGTGCATGTTGCCGGTTGTTCCCACAGTGTTACCTTTATGTGCTTTCTCTTACTGGAGATACTTATGTCAATCTAGTTTAGCAGAAGAAAAGGCATAAATCTTGCATCTTCTCAGTTGTCATGAGCTGTGCATACTGTTACACTACCTGCTGTGACTCACATGCTGCATCCAACCTCAGAGACTGCTCAGCTTTGCATTAGCAGCATTACTGAAATGAAAGAAACATCAGTGTATTTTCAGATTATGTGAAATCATAAATACTGAGTTAGACACTGTTTAAATAAATACAGCCAGCTAGTTATACAAAATCACGATCTCTGAATATGTCTATATAGATACAGATACACAGATATAAAATGTACCACCTAAAATTCAGGACTTTAAGAAGAGCCTCCAAAAGCTAATGAAGCCGTTTAACTGCATGCCTACTCACCTCATGTGTGAATGAGCTTTTGGTTCACATTAACAGCTAAACTTTAAGGCTGGATGCACAAGTTCTAATTGTTTCTTTTTAGTGAATGATTTAGTGGCTAAATCTCTTTTTGATCTCTTTAACAGATGGAAATCAGAACATCACAGAAGTAGATGCACTTGATGTAAGGTAAAGTTCTGATGGCAGAGACAGGGAGATTGCCCATGGCACTGAGGTCACTGCAGGGTTTTCTGATTTTTGTTAAGAACATGGCTGAATTATTCAACTCATCTCCACCCACTTACAGAATACGTTTCTAGTTTTAGCTATGCCAGATGTAGAACGAGCCTTCTTATCATGAAGGCATGCAGAAGGGATTCCTAGGAGTGGGCTCCTTTTATGTTAGGTAATGTGCAGAGACTGTGGCAAAAGTACCATCATAATCTAAGGAACAATTGGGCAGACTAAGTGATAGAGTGTAGCACATGAATATGTTCCTCTAGAAGGAGGGTAAAGGGACCACAGGATAGTGATCCATGAATTTTTCTTCTCCACCTTTTGACATCATATAGCCCTGGAAAATTTAACTATATGCCAATAACTTCCTTTGCTTCACCTGCTCAGTGAATACAGCTGAGCAAAGGAAGAGCTATTTAGGGAAAGACACCCTTTAATGGTCATTCACAGGATCCAGGGACCAGTCTGTCCAAAATCCCTATCAGCCCTACATCTAGCTGTATCCTAAAGAAAATAAATTACCAAAATCCAAATAAACTCAGGTATTGGTACAAGTGAAATACCATTCATAATTATATGGCTAATGTTGATAATCTTTGCATTTCATCATGGTAAATACTCTTAACTGGGGAGAGTGTGAGAAAGTACCCCACTTAACTTTTCTTATTGGTTATCCAGCCAGTGTTGTAGAAACATTGACGCTAAGAGTCATCCAGATGCTAAGAGTCATCCAGAATTCCTGTTCCCTGTTGGAATTCTCAGATGTTACAAAAAGATGTTTTATGAACAGATTGCTGATAATAAAGTGGAGAAGCAGAAATAGTTTAAGAATAACTCTGGTCATTTTGTAATGAAACAAAAGCATTTGTCTGATGAAACTGCACTCTAAGTAATGTGTGCAGGCAAATATTCTAAGCAACCTGCTTAACTTTTGAGATCAGATGAAACAGGCCGTTCTCAGGGTGGTATGGCCACCGGTAAAACACACTCTGTATGTGCGCCAACATGCTGATCCCCATCACAATCAGCAGACAGGTCTCAAGGGTATTCAAAGGCTATCCAAAACCTTCAGAACTCTCCAATGCTTCTGTAAATAGCCTGGTGGGGGAGCGGGGGGGTGTAAGGGAGTGACTCCTTCATAGGTTGACCACCCAAGGAGAAAAAAAACTGCACCAAACTGAACATTCCATAGCAGGAAAAAAAACCCAACCCAACCCAGTTACATGCCAAAAATAACAGCTGTCACTACAGCCAGTCCTAGGGCAGCATGACCTGGACTGTCATTCTGTATACCTCTAACACTGGCCTTGTCTATTGCCAGAGCATTGTAGTTTCTGTTTTCTGCACCAGTACCTCTGTGTCTACAAAAGCAGTAAGATTGTCTGCTTTGTCTCCCAAAATACAGCTATGCCAACACTTGGAAACAACCTTTTGAGTCCAAGTGCACAGTCCACAGGTGTGCTATTACAGATTTCTATGTTGCGTTTTGCTCATAAAGCAGTAAAATTGCTCAATGCAACTCCAAACATCACAATAGTTGCCATGATAAAGTCCTTTTCTTAGAAGCTAGGTAGGTCATTTATTCCATCCTTCAGAACAACACTGTCCTTCATCTTTAAGATTTTGACAGCTGATTGCTAAAAACTTGGATGCATAGCTTTGATTTCATTTTCTTTCATTTCTTCTCCCTTTGCAAGATACCCTGGGCATACCACCTCATCACTAGTTTATTGCTTATGATGCAGCACTTGGTTTAGTTAGAAGAACTTGAAGCAGCTACAATTCCAACTAAGTGTATAAGCACTATCCATTTATGTTAAAATAATACTTAGCTAAAGACATAACATGGAGAATTGAAGCCAAGTCTAAAGTGCACTGTTATATGCCCTATAGTGTTACTAATGAGACAGCCTCCTGACAAGAGAAAATACAAGTACATTGTAGAGAAACTGTTCAACTACCTGATGGAGTGTAGTACGCAGTCAACACTTCTATTTACTGAATTCCTTAACAAACCCAAGATTTTCAAAAATACCTAGCAATTTAGGCTCTTCCTAAAATATTGCACATTTTGAGGTCTTGTCTTCTAAAAATGGATCCTCCAAGTTTTTAGTCAATGAAAAAAAGCTAGCAGCAATACAGGAAGGGAATTCAATTAGCCATTAACTCATTAATCAAGAACGTTTTTCATCTCTGGCAACAGGCAGACGCTTGATCCTGCAGTGCAATACAAAATGAGCCATCAAAGAAGAGGAATTGCGTTAATCTTCAATCATGAGCACTTTTTTTGGCATTTAAAGCTGACAGACAGACGTGGCACTCTTGCAGACAGAAACAATTTAAAACGCAGGTAAGAAACATGGTTTCTCTACTGAAGCTTAAAAAGCTAAGCTTTAGAAATCATGCTCATAAAAGCAGTTACCCACATCTTACATTTAAGTATAGAACAAAAGATTTTGCAGACAGAAGAACCTATGCAACCTTGGCAAAGACAGCTGTAATAAGAAAGCTTCAAGGCAGATTGCTTTATGTCACAGAAACTGCTGGCACAAGTTGTGTGATTTCAGTGAGTCCAGAGCTCTCTGAGCACAAACTCTCTGAAATAACTTTAGGTGTCACACCTGCACTTGACACCAGTTTGAGTTCCAACTTTAGTAGTTGTTCCCATAAATAATGCATAAATGGGAATATTCATTCTCCTGCAGGGAAAGCAACTGACCTCACAGGAACTGACATATAATTTGAGTAAAATTTTTACTAATACTGATGTGTTTTAACAACAGTTTGACAGACCTTGGGTTTGAAGTCAGACATTTTGATGATCTGAAAGCAGAAGATGTGCTGCAGAAAATTTCTGAAGGTAGGAGGCTACGTATTTCTTATGTGTAACAATTTGTAGCACGATTTCCAGATATCTTTTCTTCCATTCTCTCTGTTCATCCAACTTAAAATAATTTTTGTGCAGAAGGAAGTTTTTTAACATTAGAAGGACTTAAAGGTTAGGCTTCAGATTATTTTATTGCAGGGTAAGTGAAGCTTCGGTGGAGAGAACTAATGAAGTTGCCAAGAGCTGAAAGAAAGTGACTGCATAACATTATTCTTCCCTCTTTCAGTGGCCTTTACCTTCAGCCACGTTAAATCATTGCACCTCCAAAATCTTTGCAGTATTACACTATCTGAAAATAGGGTTTATTTGAAACAGGACTAGTCAGAGATTGAATGATACGATACAAATGTACAGTGTTTTTTAAGCCTAAAGATCACTGTTTAGTCATCTAAACAGCACTTGACTATTTCAGCCTCCAAGGATGACCACAGTAATGCTGACTGCTTTGTCTGTGTGTTCCTGAGTCATGGTGAGAATGATCATGTTTATGCATACGATACCTACATCAAAATTGAGACAATCACTGACATGTTCAGAGGAGACAAGTGCCAGAGTCTGGTAGGAAAACCGAAGATATTTATCATTCAGGTAAGATGTTTGTTTCTGCATTCAGTGAAGTCAATCCTGACCCATGTCTTCTTGTAACACAGGAGTTGGTTTTCCTACCACAGTCCTACAAGGGAAAGCTTTTGCATCTTTAGGAAAGAAGTTATGGAAAACTGTTCCTTAAAGAATTTAAGACAAGGATTCTTCTCTGAAAAAAAAAAAAAAACAAACCAAAAACCAAAAACAAATGAACCCTTATGTATACAAGTGTTATTATTATGATTCTAGCTGTATTTTATAAGCAACCCAAACTAAGCTGTTGTCAAATTGACTGCAAGTGTGTATTTTTGTTTCGGGGTTTGGTTGGCTAGTTTTTTAGTTGGTTGGGTTTTCTTCTCTGTTTTTTTCTTTTGTTTCTTTTTTGTCCATGGCCAGTACTTGGCATCTCTGTAGAATTCAAAGGATCAGTTTAAGGCTTTACAGTCTCAGAAATACGGTTTGTGCTAAATGGTCAAATAAAGCCCGTATGTAACCCCCTTTCACTCCTCTGTTCACAGAATAATGCAAGTTGGAAGGGACCTTCAGGGTCTCTGGTCCAGCCTCCTGTTCAAAGCAAGAGTTATGGGGTCAAACCAGGTTACACAGGGCTTTATCCCATCTTTATTCAGATTACAATTAGCAAACTCATGGGAGAACTGGGCCTCCAAAAGATTTTTACTGTAGTACTTTATTCAGCACTGCCTTGCCAGCAGGTCTGAGGGAGCTGATTGTTCTCTACTCAGTACTGGTGAGCTGCATCTGAAGTACCGTGTCCAGTTCTGGGTTCCCCATTACAACACAAATATGAACTTCCTGGAGTGAGTCCTGCAAAGGGCCACAGTGGTAACTGAGGGACTGGAGCATCTCTCATATAAAGGAAGGCTGAGAGAGCTAGGGCTGTTCATCTTGGAGATGGTTGCTCACTGGAAATCTTATCAATGTTATAAACAGCTGGGGGAAGGCAGTGAAGAAGAGGCACAAATTAAAACACACGAAATTACATCTCAGGAAAATACTTTTTTACTCTGAGGGTGGTCAGACACCCTCAGAGTAAGAGAAGGTCACTCAGCTACAGAGTCTCCCTCTGTGAAGATAGTTGAAAGCTGACTGAACATAGTCCTGGACAACTTACTCTAGCTTGAGCCTGGGGGGGTTGGGCAAGGTGATCTCAAGAGGATCAAGAGATCCCTTCCAATCTCAGTGATTCTGTGATCAACTCAGAGCTTTTTCTGGGCTTCATCACTGGTGTTTTAACTGACAGAGAAGCAAATGGGTCATTATGAATTCAGACTCATGGTAATGTGGAAGCACCTAACAGAAGTCCCCTCTGGTTAGCATCAGAAGTATCACGTTAACATAGGTGAGCTTGGAAGAGATGAAAGCATAACAATACTTCTTACCAACAGGCATGTCGAGGTGATAAACATGACGACCCAGTTATTGTTCAGGATTCACTAGATGGTAGTGAAAAATCCATTGTCAATGAGACTGAAGTGGATGCAGCTGGTATTTATACCTTGCCTGCTGGTGCAGACTTTATCATGTGCTACTCTGTGGCACAAGGTGAGTTCCAGTATTTTACATTCAATGTCTGATACTTCACCATAACAAGCTTGACCATTTATTCATTTTGCAGTCAAAATAATGAGTACAGTTCCAAGTAATCTGTTTTACATGTCTGATAAGTGACATCTTGTTTGGGAAACAGCCTCACATATTAAGGAAAAAGTGAAAATAAACTATCAAGGTTGCAGTTAATTTGCTAAGAAACATTCTCATTAATCTTGCTGTTGAGCTGTCTGCTGGCAGCAAGCATTCCCTTCTTTTCCAGCACTGTAGGATTATGGTGGCTTACAAATTTCACTGCACTATGTGGCTGTCCTTTCTGTTTCTCCATGTATCTTGCCCTCAGTCCCATCTGCTTTCTTGTAATGTGCAGATGCAGTCCTGTAAACTGTCAGCTCCTGAACCACGCTCATCTTGTCTAAGGACTTCTAAGTGATCTCAAAACCATTTCTGATCTACAATTTCCAGTGAAATTACATAATTGGCCAAGTAAGATTTACACCCATGAGTAATCCCTTATGGATGCAGCTAGCAAGCAGTAATTCTCCAAGTATTTTTCCAGTGGCATCACTATTTACATTTGGATACATTTTTACGTTCCTGTTCTACAACAGGTTACTTTTCACATCGTGAAACTGTAAATGGCTCCTGGTACATTCAAGATTTGTGTGAGGCACTTAGGAAGCACGGCTCTTCCTTGGAGTTCACGGAACTTCTTACTCTCGTTAACAGGAAAGTATCTTACCGCAAAGTGGATATGTGCAGAGACATTAATGCTATAGGAAAAAAACAGATTCCTTGTTTTGCCTCAATGTTAACTAAAAAATTGTATTTTCATCCAAAATCTAAGTAGATTGTTACTGACAATGACAACCATTAATTACTACTCACTGCAGAGGTGAAAGACACACCATCTGAGTTCAGGAGACTAATATTCTACAAGACTGTTTGCAAAAATACTGGGATCAAACGTTATAGTTTGTACACATAATAGTCTCCAAAATCTTAAAGCAATTTTAAAGCTAGTTTTACAGCTCTGTTCATCTCAGGGAATTTGGGAAAAGGTGACTGGTGCAAAACTATTAGGTGCTCAGATTTTATGGGAACTGATACTCGAGATTACTTTTTTCCTTAAAAGTTTTTTGGTGTCTAACTGTGGCACATTTTAATATTTGCAGAAACATTTCAAATGTTGCATTAGATTAACTTGCTCCAAGAGCACAGTTGACAGGGAATATGCAGGGCATCTTTGGAAATTTGTGGGCAGCAGTATCCACCTTCCAATTTGTGCATTTATTGAGCTTTTTAGATGTTTTTTTTTTTTTTCTCTCAGCACTAAAGAGGATCTTATTACTTGAGTACAATTGTAGCATTAATATAGGTAGAAGACTGCTTTTTGCTTCTAATATCATTTATGTATGGGGCACAATTACAGCTTGCTGGTGCTTTGTATCCTCAGGAGAAAAGCAAGCAGTAGTTTAGTGAGACCACACACCACTTGCTTAGTGTGACTTTGGGTAAGCTCACCTTGCACATATCTCTAAAGCTGAAGCACATCATTTCAAGGTTCCAGGCTTACTTACAACTTCTGGTCATCTCTAGCCAGCTCTGCAAAATACCATATACACAAACCTTCATACCAAAGACCCTGGTGCTGGATCAGCCTTTTCCTTCTCTTGGCCTCAGAGGAGATCAGCCGTACTGTCATTGTGTACCCACAAGTGATGGTGCATTTGTCACCATAGGACATTTCAGCATAGGATTGTTACTACTGCAGCATCAGCAGTAGCTCAATGATACTAACTGGAAGTATTTCTTTTATTATTTTTTACATTATTGGTACATATGCTTAACTCTGAGGGGCAGTGGAGAACTCGAGAGAAGTGTCTTAATCTGCTTTCCTGGGTATGAAGTAATTGATTTAATGGCTCTGCTTTAGTTAAATCTTTCCATATACTCTGTTCTGAGTCATAGATGTTAAGTCTTACTATGGCTATTTTTAAGCATTGTATCAATCATGTATGTCTGATTTTTTTTATACATTCTTTCAATAAAATACAACGGTGAAACAAATTATTTTACAGTAAATGAGTTTGATCTTATTTTTCCAGCAATATTTACTAAAAAAAGATTACTTGTGATGCACGCCTAACCTCACCAGTGGTGTTACACCAGCAAGAGTCAATGCATAGACCTGGGAAGAGGAAACAGTAATTTCACGGAAAAATTCCTTAATGCAGAAGTTAATTATTCTATGAGCTACTGCTGTGTCATAGTAAATGATACTAATAAAACACCCCTGTCATTTTACTAACAGGCAGAATGCCTCCATTTTAGTAAGGAGACTTGACAAATATCTTGTAGAAATTCAGCAGCTTCTTCATAGGGTTTAAAAACCAAAAAACTCCAAAATCAACCAACCAAACAAAAAAACCCCCCAACAAACCATCAAGCAACCACATAATTTTCATACATATTTATTGAAACTTTCAAAACTGTAGTGGTCAAAAATGTCCA
This sequence comes from Psittacus erithacus, assembly GCA_009867235.2. NCBI lineage: Eukaryota > Metazoa > Chordata > Aves > Psittaciformes > Psittacidae > Psittacus > Psittacus erithacus. Next base: position 28,728 of record WYDI02010425.1, on the reverse strand, counting down.
GTTCCTATAGAGCAACTAAGTGTTCATATCAGCTTTGAAAGAGCAATTCTAATATATACAAAAGTGAAGTCAGTCCTTGTCCTTGATTTCCTGGACTGGGAGCCTCAGTTGCAGAGTCTGGCGCAGGCGCCTGAGTGATTCTTCTGCCTGCCAGTGCAAGAAAGAGTGAGAGTTCATCCTTCTGCAGCCCCCCAAATTCTCGTTCTCTTTCACATATCCCATATCTTTCTCAGAAGGGATTGGTCTTGTGCAAGAAAATAAACTAATCAAATGGAAGGCACTGAACACTAACAGACCTGGCTCAGGTCATTCAGCCAGTCTCTAGAGAGAAGCATCTGCCTTGCCCATCCAATCATTCACCCACACCCCAAAGTATTATTTTCCTGAAATTAAAATCACAAAATTCATACTCAGGCTACGGAAAAAGTATCAAACTCTAGCCTTATGTCAAATGTGACTCATGAAATGACACCTGAACTAAAATTATGGGTAGTTTCAATTTTCTTCTATGAGACATTGAGCAAAAGGCTGGTGAGATGGGATGGGGGGGTAAGAAATGAGGAGCGAGAGATCTGCTACACTTTTTCCTGAAGACCACAAAGCTTCTTTTCCATCCAGTTGTCTGTATTCTGTAAATCTAAGCTTTTACTTTAGGAATAGGATTAAAATGTTAGATCCTGAACTCTGCAAGACATTCATTCTCCTTCCATGGAAGGGAGGAGGATTGTGGTACCACAGCAGTGCAGCAAACATACTGTCTCCAAAGGCAATGCAGCTTTCTATTGAAATGGCAAAAAATGCAACACAGTAGAATATGCAAAAAATAGGTGTGCAGGGCTGATAAACTGACTTACTTGTTTTGAATTAAATTCATGAAGGTCTCTCTTTTTGATGACTTACTGAAGTAGTGTATATGTCAGTAGCAAACACTGGTTATTTAAACAACTGAAACTGGGTGACAAGTAATACACTGTTTTAAATGTAAGTAGCAAACATTGAGGTCAATTTTGTATTAGCTTAGAGTTTACTGAAAAATTCTTAAGCAAGCCAGAGGCTACCTCATTATTTAAGGACTGTATTTAAATACCTCTGCTATGTTTTCTTTGAGCTGGTTGTATCGTTCCACGTTAAAATGCTGCTTTTTGCATTTCCGATAGAAGTAGTGGAGGAACTGCCTGTCTCTTGCATCAGAGTAAATGTAGTCCTGGTGAAGAAAGCAGGGCACATACTTGAGGTTAACAATAAAACTGGGTAGAGGTCCATTTCAGGAAGATCTATTAGTTCAACATGCACATGTCAACTTGGACACTGCTTCCAAGGAGTCAGAGAAAGTTCGGCTACTATTTCTCAAAGACTCATTTGAAAGTCTCAAGCAATGGTGTCAGCAGCTGTTAAAAAAAGCCAAGTAGTAATCTCCCTACCTACTCATATACAAAAAGCGGGAATGCCTTAGCCTCTATTAAAAATCAGTGAGGAAGAGTAAAACTTGCATTCAGAGCCAGTAATAGTCAAGCCAAGTAGTAATCTCTCTACCTACTCATATACGAAAAGCAGAAATGCTTTAGCCTCTCTTAAAAATCAGTGAGGAGGAGTAAAACTTGCACTCAGAGCCAGTTCTTCATAAAAACAGACATGTCTCCCCTTTTCACTAAAGGAACCTGATGTCTTATGAGGTCTAGAGATCCATTGGTATTATGGAAGGAAGTGCTGGCTCCTCTGCCACATACCTCCATAACAAAAAGACTTTCACATCACAGAAGTTCAACATCAAGATGTCCACTCTGGGAGTAAAGTACAGAGCTACAACAGGCAAAAGAAATATTTCTCGAAGTCTTACAGTCTGTATTGTGCAGCTCAGTTAAGATCTGGTCTTTATGTTGGTCAGCAAACGTTTTTTCTTCTAAAAAATGCCTGTTCCCTGCTCCATTTCAGCTGTCTGAGGTTTATCTCCATTCATCAATGGAGGTAAATCTATTTTCCAATGTCAAGGAAAAGCAGTCAGATTATGAAGAGCAAAGCAATAACACTTTTTCAGGCACTGAGCTGGGTATATTTCAATAATGCAGCTGCCAAAGTTCCAAAGGGTTTAGTACTCTGCATCATTTATACATAAACTCCACCGAATAAAAGCTGCTGTTCAAGGATTTGCTTCCGTAAGGCAGCATTCCTAAAAACTGGCACAGCAGTACTATTTGCTCTCCAGTTATAGCAATGACCAATGTGCTGTTTACTACTCAAAGTGATTTACAAAATATTAAAATGGAACACTAATAAGACTTATTAAATAAGTAGCTGTTACGCAAGTTCACATGTAACAGTTACCTGGCATGATTTGGTAGAATATGTTAATATCCAGCCCCATCAGGGATCAACCAGGTCTCTGTCTGATGGCAAGGCTACTTACTGAATTGTATTTTCATCACAGCCCAAATACTGTGATTTTCAGAGTCAGTTTTCCTCCTTTACAATACTCCAGATATTTACAAAATGAGGACTTACCTGTTTAGTAAGAATAAAGTAGGCATAGAAAGCCATGGCACTCCCATAAGTGATGAAGTATGTGACTGGCTCCATGATGTCCCATGAATAGACCCACCATGTGAGCCATGCCAATGCTCCCCCTTGGGTAGACATTAGAGCTAAGCCGATCCATAGAAGCCTGGTGGTCTTTGCATTTGCACGGATTGCAATTCTGGCTTTCATCTAAGGAAAAGAGAGAAATCTGTTCAAGCAAATATGAGTGCTCCCATGATGAGCAGCACCTCAACTGTTTTCTCCTGCTGGACTAGATTCTTTTTCAGGATCTTATTACTGACTCCATTTACCCTGCTGAGAAAGAAAAAGCCTGAAATCCTCTGCTGTGCACCAAGAAATCCTGCTTTTAATCTCCCCTTCGCACTACTATGTAGACATACAGGGATTTATGTCTACTGGATTTCCATTTACCATTCAAGGTAGCTGTGGTTAATGCTGAGGCTGGTCCTTACAAAGCAGGTCTGAAGTCAAGAAAACATATGCCCACTTTGTCAGGCTCTTTCTGGCTTCCTCCCCTCATGCTGGGTTAGCTTAGCCTGCCCCAGATCAACATTCACACCTTCGCTTCTTGGGTTCTGGCAACCATTAATCCAGACAATCTGCCTTGCTGCCTTAGTGATAAAGAAATGCCTGACTTAAGACACAGGTGATTTCTACCTCACTATTGCTTTGGGGTTTTTTTTCTGTAATGGGTATTTGGAACTCATGCAGCAATAGGTGACTAAGTGGACTTTCAATCCCAATACAAGCAATGTTGAGGCTTGTTCATGACAGCTTTCTCCAGGTGTTGTGGCTTCTACCCAGGAAACATGCATGCCAGGAGTGAAAAGAACCAAAAATAATTTGAATGCTACTTGAATTGACCCTCTTCTACATAATGAACAAAACAGACACACCGTAACCATTCAAGCTGATTTTCTTCTGTCACAGGACTTACTCTTGATGAAAGGAAATGCCTTTGAGTTTCTAAAAAAAGTAACCCCACTTTCCAACCTGTTCAAGAGGCAACAGCTCTTCTTTCAGATGGTCCAGTTTCCATAGCAATTCTCTCTCTTTTCTGACCTGGTGATCTTCTAAATGTAGAGCCACATACAGTCTGTGAACCAAGGATTTGATATCTTCCATTTCAGTAGCATGCTCACTACTCAGCTTATCTGAAAAGAAAATGTTTGTCATATAAAACATTTCAAGAACCCACCCTTCTTCATTCTCTCTCCACCTCCAACCCCAAAAAGCAGGACTATCCAATGGTAAAAAAAGAAAACACGCCTCCTTCCTCCTTCCCCACCCCCCAAAAAAAAAACAAACAACAAAACAAACAAACAAACCCAAAACAAAGAGAAATTCCTTTATCCAGACAGGTTCCAGTTCTCTGAGACTTCCCATTTCTTTCACTTGATGAAGTGAGATAATCAGAGTTCATAAGCATTGCTCTTACCTTTTACAGGAGGTGACACACAATATGCTATGTTGTTGATAACAAGTGTGAAGTCATTCCTCAATAAGACCTCCATTGAGGTTGCACCACAGACCTTGCAACCATCTGCAGAAGAAAGATTTAAGTTCTAAATAATTTCTCATAAGGAGACTTGAACATTAACTGATATCTCTTTGGAAAAGTGCCACAGTTTTTTATTAATAATGTCTGGAAAGGAACTGTACTTTTAATAAATCTGGTAACTGACACGAAGCAGTAAGGAGGAACACATCAACACACAGTATGTGTCTGAATGCCTTCTCTAGCAGTGCCATTCAGACTTGTCAACTACTATGAGCAGACTTGCATTTGCCACTTGTAGTTGGACTGCAACTTCAGTATATGAAAAGGCTGTCATCGAAAAGTGTAGACACACTGCAGCTCTTCCCAGGGAATTCTCAACACAGCAGATCTCGCAAGATTAGTACTCTGGCAACATTTCTGTTTTCTTGGTAACAGGAAAAATAGCTGCATCCAAATGAGAAATGGATCCTTTCCTAGTTTACATCCAATATACAAGGGCAGATGTAACAAAAAACATCTGCTGAAATGTAGATCTGTTTTGTCCCATTTCTGCTTTTTGTTTCCCCTGTTTAAAGGGGCCTGGAGTTTGTAAACAGCCTCTTCTCCTCAGAATATTACCACTTTTCCTGCCTGCAAGTTTTCATATGTCCTCCCTGTTTCACCATCCGCAGCACTTCACTGCAACTAGGAGGCAAAGGAACCACATCCTGCGGGAGCTGAAGACACTGAAAAGGAGTTCCTGAAGTCATTAGCAGCAACATGTAATGGTGGATACCTGGAGCTCTCACTGGCCCAAGTCCAGATCCCAGAGCCACTCAGTAAAATCAGCCCCTCCAGGGGGTTCAGATGGCCCAAGAACCCCTGAGGCCACACACCACTGGTGCTGCTGGACACACAGTTGTGGGGGGGGGCGGGTGGGATTCAATAGCCACATCCACAACACCCATTTGACCTGGTCTTCCATTTCCTATACATAAAAAGGGCACCTTCTCCTGCCCCTGCCAAGAGGTGGGCAGTGGCAGAAAACAGCAGCTTTACTCCCAAGATGGATAATAAAGTTTTTGTATACAAACATTTGTCACAGTGCTACTTACTGCCCCAGCACCTCCATCTGTCCCCATCTGCCCACTACAGAAAGGCACCATAGACAGCCACACACCTGCAATTATTTATTTACTGGAACTCTATAATCAGACCCCTTCCACTGAGGCTGAGACTACTGAGCTCTGCAAGCTAATGCACCGGCTGGCTCCCTGACCAGCTCTGTGTGCAGCAAAGCAAACGTGGGAGGCTAACACTAGCACTTTCAATCCAAAATCTGAAGTTTTAATGTCCCCATCCACTCTTGGGGTTTTTTTTCTTAGTGTACTAAAACATCATTTGCATGTAAATGATTACGGCAATATTTATGAAGTGACATTTAAGCAAAAAAAAACTGTTCAAAAGAAGTACCAGACAAGCTTTTTGTTCTGGATGTGATAAAACACCAATTTATTAACCTGTCCAACCTTTTATTAACTGAAAAGCAGAAAAGTTTGGGGGTAGTGAGGTGTTTTGTTTTAGAAAATTCTCCACTGGCTTTCAGCAAAAGGCTGCTTTCCTTCCTATACGTAACTAAAAGTGTTCAAATGTGGACAAAGGGCCATTTTTTGTCTACAGAAGTTTTGAAGAACCAAATCCAACTCCACAGAAAATGAGCCATCATACACAGCATTAATACTTTCAATTAAGGTGGCTTTCATGTAATGGCTAAATGACGCAGAAGAAGTGTCTAAATCAAGGCTTCAAAATTTTTCTTTAATAATAAATGTTTAAATTCAACTCTCAGTACTTGACCAATAGTTTCTCTTTACAGTATCAGTTTCCTAATGAATTAAACAACTAAGCTGTTCTCTAACATCACAATTGCCCGGCACTTGAAAAATACAGAGCACTGTTGGAGAGTCATTGTTTTAACCGAAGTGGGCAATGTTTCTATTGCAAAGTTGGGATGAGAGGGCTTAAACAGGTGAGACAGGTGAAAACGGTCCAAATTCTCTTCCACTTTGGAACCTGCTGCCCACCCATGCCAGAAACACCAGACTTGTAGGTTTCTTATGCTTCACAAGTGACTGATGTTTGCATTGACGCAAAACAAGTAGTTAACTTTTGCTGACAGGCCACAAAAGAATGCGATTCAGTGGACAATCACAAATACTTCTGCCATGGATGTGTCTGCACGATAGGATAGTAGTATTCGGAGGTTAACTGTTTGCCAGCATATATATTTGGCTAGCCCTGCCTCACCCCAGTAAGAAATCCTTTTTAGTCAAAACCCCCATGTTCAGGGGAAGGCCAGCTGCTGACAATGACTATTAGTTACAGTGGCTTTTGAAGTCTCTTGCAAAATTATCTTTTCCAAGAGAATTTGCTAACTTTGCTGCCTAACAGACACAGCCTTAACAAAAAAAAAAAAAAAGCAAACCAAAAAAAACCCCAAAAAACTCCAAACACCAAAAACCCAACACACAAAAAACCCCCAAAATCCTAACACAAAAAAACCCCACAAACAATGCCAAAGTTTCTGTGTACATGAAGTTCATTCACACACTGGATCCACAGTGAGCTCCCCTACAGCAAACAATGTTAAACCTGATGGAGGACTGAACTCATGCTTCAGGACAGAAAGGAATTCCATTTGAAATTTCCACTTGAAAGGAAACACATTCATTTTGAGGAATGACGGAATTGTAAAATACCTGTTGCAAAGACTTCCGCTCTCTCAACTCCTTTATCTTCTCTCTGCACATCCTGCAGGAATGCCTCTACCGTGGTCACCACTGGTTTAATAGTGAACTGACAGCGTTCACTTCTTGTGGGCAGTGTAAGAGTTATCACAGGAAGACCATGCCTGTAATCAATAGTTACTTCTGGGGGAAGGAAGGAAAGAAAACAAAGTGAAAAAGTCATATTGTAAGTTGTAGGTTATTTAAAAGCTTTTTTTAACACACAAGATAAAGAAAAAACCACAAAACACTCTAGATTTCTTTAATGATACAGTACCTCTACTTTTAGGGTGTATATATATATATATATATGTTCATATATAACATGCAACTAACGTCATCTCCCCCTACTCCCACAAGAATGAAATGTACATTTGTACATGGATGGGAGAGTGGAGAATGTGCTAGGAAAGCTTACCATCAGATGGCACCAGTGTTCCATAATGTGCTCCCACCTGTTCCTTCCACGCTCCAGTGTGCTTCCACAGCCGCACCTGCAGCACAGACACAGGGAGCCTGCTTTTTTGCAATTTCTATGCAAAAAACAGAACCATCCTTACAGACAGTACAAAATATTGCCAAAGGTATTAAGCTGTTGCCATAGTTAAACTTTTTGTCTAACATGGTTTAAATAACTTGAGGAAAAGGAGAAGGCGAAGGAAAGTAAGTTAAAAAATGGCAATGGCTCTGAAGTGCTTCATGCAACTCTTACAATAAGACCTATCCTGTCCTGCAAAAAAGAGTTGCTTGAAAAGACTCTGCATCGTGGTGCCTGAAGGCAGAAGTGTTCTGCATCAGTTCAGAGTCTGTAGTGTAACTTAAAACAGTGGGCATGGTTCTAGTGAAGTCTTCTACTGCTGAATCATAAACTTACTTCTGACACTTTCAACATTCTCAAATAAAATGGAAGTGACTGAGGTTACTTTCCTTTGCTTCATAATTATATACTGTACACCAAAAGTGAACTGCTGACATTCATGGTGTTAAGAGAAAAACCCAACAATGCGGCTTGCCAAAGTACGGAAGATTTTTTTACTTTTTAAACATGAATGTCTGTTTCAGCTCTAGCTGAGATGCTGCTGCAATTAGCAGCACCACTAGCCTCTGGTACCACACTGAAGGAAGCACACCCAGATGCTGTCAAGTATTCCCTATGCCCTGGGACAGGCATGACAGCAGGTTTTTGAACCTGCCTGGACTGTGCTCCCAAGCCTGTTCCTTCCCAACACATCAGTGAGAACCATCAAGATCTTTGAACACAGCCATGTCAAAACAGAGAAGACAAACTGCTCTGATTAGACCCATGTACTTCCAAGTCCACCCACGCTGTGAAAGATGCAGTGACTTCAGAACAAATGGCCTTTGCCTCTACAGCTAGTCCCCCTGCACAAGGAAAAGAACAATTTTATTGCAGTGACTCCCACAAAGCAGGCATTACTGCTGTAAACTAAGTGTACCTGGCAGAAGTAGGAAGGGAAATCACATCCCTAAGCTGGTTTCAAGAATTGTCTGTAGGCTGGGCCAAGACACTTGGTATGTGACTTTGCAATCAAGATCTGGTATCTATCATCCAAAATGCCCCAGGCACCGAACTGCACCCAGCCTCTATTTGAAGGTTACTTATTTTCTTTTGTTGTGAATTTGGGTATTTACTTTACTTATGAAGGAAACAATGCATTCAACAATTAATATATAACAAAATATTTAGCTATATTAAATATATTAAGTTAAAAATATATTAAAATACATTTACTGAAATAAGATCTTGAAGGTATTTCATTCTATTATTATTTAGGTTTTGACATTATGATTCATGGTCCATTGAAACAATCTCTATATACTAAAGGTTTTCTTAAATTTTTTTAGATTGTCTGTTAATGCAGCCTACCCATTAAAATCACCTCCAAAGAATATGTCTAGTATAAGAAAAGCAAAAGCCACTGAGGCAAGCAGTTGAACTGAGTTCCAAATAATGAACTCTTCTTATCAGACTGATTAACTGCAAAGTGTGAAGGGCTGAGTCAACTCCCTGTATTTCCAGATTTAAATCTCAGTTCCAACGAAGTTATTAAACCATTAGCTTGCACCTTACAGCCAAAGCACTGTGCCCCTTTCAAAGTGCTAGGAATGAGCCCTACCCTGCCACTAGAAAAGAAATTATGTCGGCAAATGGAACTACAGGACCAAACCAATGAGACTGCCCTCACAGTAACATCAGTGAGAGCTGGAATCTTGGCTGATTCATCTAACCACACAAAGGCTCAAGAAAGCTATTCTACATCTTTCTGCAACTCAAACACACACATGGCAGGACATCCTAAAACACTCTAATGCAATCACAACTATGGGAATCCGGCCAAAGGCATGTGAACAGCATTTAGCTGTGAAACACCTTTCTCTCTCAGCTATATTTGCTTCCTAAAGCAAAACACTTGTGAGCAGCAGCTGGCCACAGTGCACATCTCTTGACTCAGTTCAAGGCATGGATGCTGGGAGTAAAAACTCATGAGAATTTAAGGCACAGAGTGCTAATTGTGATAAAAATGATCCAATATATTCCATTGAATAATACCAGTTGGTATAAAACAGAAAATATTATACCAGTTGGTACAAAACAAAAAAAGTTTGTATAAACCAGAAAATATATATCCAGTTTAAAGAACTATTTTCTCTGTTAAGGGACTCTGTAAGCAGAGAAGTTGCCACTGTTAAAGTTGGAGAGGAAATTCCAACAATCTGGTTTACAGCACAGCTTTAAAGAGTAATGTAGGAGCAAAACTGAGCTAGAAAATTACACAGTTAGACATGAGGAGTGGGAGAGATGGGAATAGCAATACTGCATTTTTCACTTTTGAGAGTGGCAAACGACTGAACCTGCCTACATTGCAGTTTCTGGAGTTAGCTGTTTCAAATAAGCTATCTCTTATGACACTGAGTGACTGCACCTGCAAATTTAAGCTCAAATTTATGTATGACCAGTTACGCGCAATAAATTGCTATCATCATCAGTATAGGAGGTGACATGAAAGCCTCTGATCTTCCTCAGCACTGCATATGCAAATAGAAACCTCATCAGGAACCATAATTTCTGTTTTATAGAAAACTGTAATGTGGGTGGGAAGGGAGAGAGCAAGAAATAAAAATATTTCTTCTCATTCGAAAGTGACCTTAACAAGGAGTTCTACAAAAAGATGTCATTAGGAGACTGTCTTGAGAGTATGGAATTATTGTCTTTGACACTTAGTTGGTTTATTACGTTTTAACGCGCCATACCAAACTGTTGTAAAAAATCTGAAACAAAATGCAGCTAGCCTACAATCACATACTTGACACTGGTTTATCTTTGCTTATATGCACCTCAGAAGAGCTGGTAGTTTTGGTTTATTGTTTTGACAGCAAAACTAATGTAATGCTCTTTCACCATTCCAGTCCCCCTTAATTTGCATTTATTAGTAGAAAGCTATTAATCCCAACCAAAAAACAGACAGTTGAACTCAGTCTGCCCTTTTCTTGAAGTACCATGCAATACTTGAAAGACTTTATTCCTCTAGCATGGGATGCTGTCAAGAATGCCTCAAGTCAAACTCATAAGCAGCCTTCACAAAAAATTATTCCTGCCAACTGATACTATGAATGCTATGGCATCCCATATTCTAATTTCCTTCTCTCTAAGGCAACGATAAGAACCTGAAATGGAAAAGCACAGTAATAAAACACTCAGCATAAGCTTTTTAACCTTAATTACACTGCAGCAAAACACACTCTAATTAAAACTTATCTTGCAATGTGCTTTTCAATAGTAATGCAGTATTACAGTCTTTCCTTTGGCAGAAGAGGAGAGCTCAGTTATCTCCTGGAGACCCTGTCCAACACCTGGTACAGCTCCTTGCTCACAGCTACTGGAGAAGGACTGGAGGAAGGGAACAGAAGGGAGAAAAATCATGGGGGAAAACAGCAGTTGCAATGCCTAAAAATTAATCTTGGGGCCTCTCTTTCTGAGTGTCACTAGATAAGCCAACGGCCCCAGTATGCAGCATTCGCCACATGCACTGATCTACTGATCTTTCCCAGCCTGTGAAGGAGAGGACGAGACAAGTCACTCTTCTAGATGCTGCTTGCTTGTCTGAAACAGGAGGAAAATGAGGGCAGGTATCATGTTAGCCACTGTTCACAGAGGACACGTACTACAAATAGCTAATTATATTTTCAATATTGACATATTATTTTTTCTATCACTACTAAACACACCTAGAAGTTCTCTGCATATGAATGACTTCAGCTCCTATCTGTTTCTCCAAGGGAAACAAACCAAACAATTAATTATTTATGCAGTAACAACCTGCAACTTCAGAATAAACTATCTATAGACTTTCAGAAAGGTTTAAAACCAAGGGAAAGGAGGTAAAAAAGCAGGTGCTGTCACAGTCTACTGCGTTTGCAGATCTTGTACAACCAAGATCGCCAAAAATGAATCAGTATTCAGACCAAGTTTACAGTAACTGCACTAAGGTATTTCCCTTTTTAAAATGAGTCACCAAGGCCATTTGGGAGATACCTGCTGTTAAGTTTCTGCGCTGTTTTTATAAGCAATCCTGCATGAGTAGGAAAATAAGACATAAAGAGCCCCAACAAGTGCCTACAATCATCTTAGAAGTGCCCATTTGATCTATAGAAACACTCTGTCATTAACTTTTCAGTATTTTGTCTTTGCTTACACTTAAAGGATCTTCATTGTTTCTCTACTGGTCCTAGAACAGATTTAGATGACCATGCAACAACAGCCTCAATACAAACAGCAGGTTCAAGGTACATAGCTCATATTTAGCAACATCTTCTGGAAGCCCAACTTAAATTAAACAAACAAACCCCTTGCAACAGGTATGTCACTCTGCAATAATACCCCTATACCTGATAACTTTCAGCAGGGGAAGATACTTGTGAAACTTGGGAGCATTCAGGATATGTACTTTTTTCTTTTTTATCTTCTTCTCTCTAGAACTGAGAAAAGATGACAGATATTCTTATTTTCCTGAGACACAGCTCTCCTGTCTCAATATGGACCATGTGGTGAATACCTTCTCCCAGCTGCTTCTCAGGATACTACAAGAACTGCACTGCAACATTTATTTCAGTCCTGCAGCTTACATAAAAACCACGGTATTTTTAACCCCTTCCTCAGTACAAATCAAAATTTCAAAAAGTAACCAAGATGTCTTCCAGCAAAGCAGTGGTTTCAACATAAGCATGCGTATTCTGGTGATACTGAAGAAGCAAGAGCAATACAGCATTCATGTGGCTTTCCTTCAAAACTCACTTGCCTCACAGCACTGTAAAAACCAAAAGAGCCCAAGCAATCAAATTTTGGTTTCATGTGCCTGTTGTTCTTTGTGCTTTTATCATCCTTGATGATCTTTCATTTCCTGCTTCTGCTCAGGTTCCAAGAATAGTCAGCACTAGATTTAAGCAGCCAGCCAAACTACAAAGACCAAAACGACAGCTGTGCTAAGTGCATCAAGGCAACTGAACACCAAGAACCTCTTGTATGGCAGCCTAGCTAGTCAAATCCACCACTGCAGCAGAGCTTAGCCAGGAAGATGTTCCACCCAGCCTCCACCAAGCAAGTGTGCATCCTTCCCTTGACTTCTGTCACTACTGTTTTGTGGTCTCTCACACGCTCCTTGCCCAAACATTCCCTCTCCACACCCTTCCCACTCTACTCAGCATATGCAAGTAGGGGAGAAAAAACTTTACGCAGCCCTAGCAAGTCAAAGATGATCACAAGAGGCAAAGTTTCTCTTCTCACATTGTATGTCAACAAGGTCAGCTGACTCTCCATCAGGCAGCTGAGGATGTAGAGCTCCAGCTATCTAAGGAGGCACCTGGACTTGCATCCATATAGGTTTTACAAGCATTAAAAATAGATAGTGAAAACACAGACATTTAAAACAGGCTGAAATTAAGCCTCACCATCCTCTATCCAAAAGCATGATTTTAGTAGTAGTGACCCCTTACTGCAAAGAAGCAACACCAGGAAGCGCTGAGGAGACAAGCAGTATGAACATCAGCTGACATCTGCCTGGCAGCATCTTCTGGGGACTACTCTGAAGGTTCAGACAATCCTTGCTTTTGAAAGCAAGCAGGTTTCTGAGCAAGTGTAAGGACAGGCTTAAAACCGAGACAATTACATAGGCCAAGTGCATTGTTAGGAGGAATGCCAAGATTTGTGTCTTATCAAACCTTCTTCTCCTTCCCTTCCTACAAAGAGAAGCACGTCCAACATCTCCTCTGCGACTAAGGCTTTACAGTATTGGAAATCTCACATTGTCATCTGATTTCAATAAAGTCTAGTCGTTTGAAAGTTGCTGTTCTTCCCAACCTACATTATTTTCAGAATGGAAGATGGGATGCAACACCTAGAAGGAAGTGTGCAAATCAAGGATGGGTAAGACTCTGAGAAGCAGGGATTATAGCGTGAAAATGTATTTGTGCTTAAAAGCAAGCCTACATTCAAGAGCTGTGCCATCTGTTCCCCAAAAACAGCCTTGGTCAAGAGATTAATCTGTCAGCACAGACAGGGTTTTTAATTTGTCCCACAGAATGGATCTTTGCTGTTGTTCTGTGCCTTCTGGGACAGGCATCCTGATCTGGGAAATGTTGCAAAATTTTGTTTTAAGCGTAGTAGGAGTAACTCTGCTTTCAAAAATACTCTTACAGTTTATCTCATAAGGTAAGAAAATGGTCTCGCTGCACCTTTTCCTACAAAGGTCTTAGAATGAGCGTATCTTAATGCACACAGCTGCTTTGTTGTCTCTCAAAAAAAGCTCAATCACCTCTAAGAATAACACTAATTCTTCAAATTGCCAGCAAAGAAAAAGCCTGTTTAAATTTCAGCTGAAATGAGGTAACAGAAGAGAGAAGGATGCGAAGTCAGATGAATGCATTTACAGGTTTATCGAAGTTGCAGCCAACTCTCGCTTTCCTCTTGCAGAGCTTTTCACACAGGAAGCACTGGGCAGGTTGTAGCACACAGGAAAAAGATGATATAACTCAAAACAGAACTGCTTGTCAACATTTTCACTTAGAATGGACACTTCCATTTACAATATAAATAACCCTACCCACCAACGCAATAAACCCAGTTTTTTTATACACCTACAGGATGTACTTCTTTTTCCCCAGGATTTTCTTTACTCAACTGTGCAGATTTCAAAATGCCTTAAGGCATTTACAGCTTGACTAATAAAGAAGAGAGGGCTTGGGAAATTTGATTGACTTTGGGCTAAGAACTAGTATCGACAGATGTGTGCAAAAAGGCCAGTCAGAATTATCAGCAGTGGAGAAATTCCCAGGGATGGCTTTTAAGCAGCTTTTCAGCAAAGTTTTTAGGAGATATGCTCTCAGACCTTGGAAAGGGAACAGCTGTGCAGTTGTATATGCACCTGGCAGGGAAAGGGAAAGCTGTCTCTTCTCCGCAGCATCCCTTCCATTCCCCACTTAGCCACCTCTCCAGGAAATTATTTCCACCTTTGTCCAACTGTGTGTGCTCCCCACCTTGTCCCATCTCAGACCTCCCTAAGGTCTGACCTCATGCCATCAGGAATCCCAATAACCTGCAAAATCAATGATCGCCCCTATTCCTTTTCTTCCCCTCCCTAAAAACTTAACTGCACTATTCTTACATAGTAGTAGTGAAATTTTGCTCTCTTGAAGAGCATTTCCCCACAGCAAGCGATTTCTGCTACCCAAACACCATCATCCCAAAAGCAGAGTATTTCTTGGCAATGCAGACTTGTCAGCTGCAGACCCAGAGCCACCTGGCCAGGCTCCAGCCAGCTTTGTGGACCAGTAGAGCTGAATCCTTTCCCTTTTATTTGCTCTCAAATACAAAACACTTCGCTGATCAACTTGGGGCAGAAGATGCCAGCCCAGCAAGAAAACAGAGACCAAGAAAATCTGCACTTGACTTCAGCTGGACACAGCAGATTCATTTCATTTGCCCATCCACACTGAGCAAAGAAGCTGTTTAATTAGATAAGTGATTATTATTTGGAGGGTCAGGAAAATGTTAGGGATCAAATCTAAGGTAATACAGGATAGCTGCATAGAGAAGGTAGTCTTATTTCTGTGTCTGGCTTAGTCCCAATATAATTAAGAGCAAATCTAGGTACAAGTATCTGAATGTTGCACTATTAGAGAGGTTTCTCCTTTCTCTCCTGCCACCGCATTTTCCAGGAATGATTTGTCTATATAATTATGTTAACATAGCAGACCATAATAAGATGTTTTTATAAACATCTCTGTAGCTCCTTTCCTTCCTTTTTGTCTTTTTGTTTAAATCTCTTCCCCTCCTTACCCCCACAAATAATACAGCTGAAATACTTAGGAACTGGTGTTTGGTGCAAGCAGCTGTAAACGAGTAACTTTTCCGAAGAGAAAATACAAATTTGGTTTGATTGCTTGAAACCAAACAAAAAAAGAGACAAAAAAGTAGGAACAGAAGAACTGAGATTAGATTAAAAGCCTTGCTCTGTTAGCAGTTGGTATTAGTATGTAGATGCAATGATTTATATCCTTATCAGACAGTTGCAAAGTAATTCCCAAATGGAACTTAGCTGTTAGGTTATATTGCAGCTTTAAATGCTGTTACACTCCTGTGGATGCTCAGATGACTTGCAGGGAGTGCAAAATGCATTTTTTAGCCTTGTTAGACAGTAACCAAAGAAAACAAAGACATAAACAGCCAAGTAAACAGAGAAGGCTGATCCTTTCCCTTTCCATAGCTTCTGAAGAATAGCATTAAACAAAAATTCTATGGCAGATACTGTAAGCACATCCATATCCAGTAACCAACAGCAAACTTAAAGATCACAGTTAATAGAAACTTCACCAGGTTTTGCCAGAACTGTAGAGCCGCCATTTAATAGACCCTGGCAGCAGGAAAATATAAAATAATCAGCCAAAGCAAAGAAAATAAAAAATTTCTAAGCAACAAGATCAAAGGGGCCACTACAAATGTATGAGTACCAATTCATTTAAGAGCTTCAAGCCTTCATGCACACTTACAGAATCTTAGTATCATAGAATGGTTAGGGTTGGAAACGACTTTAAGATCATCTAATTCTACCCCCCTGCCATGGGCAGGGACACCTCACACCAGACCATGTCATCCAAGGCTCTGTCCAGCCTGGCCTTACACACTGCTAGGGATGGAGCATTCACCACCTCTTTGGGCAACCTGTTCCAGTGCCTCATCACCCTCACAGTAAAGAACTTCTTCCTTATATCGAATCTGAACTTCCCCAGTTTAAGTTTGTTTAAGTTAACCCTTGTCCTGTCACTACAGTCCCTGATGAAGAGTCCCTCCCCAGCATCCTTGTAGGCCCCCTTCAGATACTGGAAGGCTGCTATGAGGTCACCACTTCACAAAACAGTTGCAACAAGCTGGGTTTAGCAACACCTGTAGAAGCACTTTACTTGAGAAGACAACTTTCTTCTAAGTCCTTTATCAGAGGTCTACATAAATATTTTTAAAACCACAGAACTCATCTAAATAGGCAAGTAGTCATCTATTTGTTTTCTTGGGAAAGAGCTTTGCTGGGAGAAGTAGCTTTAAGTGTTCCTGCTAAAAGAGTAACCATAGCAAAGATAGCTAAAAAATCCAACCACTGTTCCGGCATGAAAAACAACCACGCAGTTGAGTGTGCAGAGGCCTAGTTATCCCAAGAGTTCAGCAAAGGTCCTGATGAGCATGTATGTCCTGGCACTTTATAACTTCTCAACTTTTGTCTGTGGACCTATCACTCTCAAATACTTTTGGACACATCTCAAACATCGCTATCACCCAAGAAGACACACCAAAATGTTGTCAGATATCAAGGAAAAAAAAAAACAAACAAAATTCGAACATTTTTCCTTTCTTTTCTGTTTTTCTTTTGGAAGTCTTTTCTTATTGCTGTTCAAGAAGCTGTTTTACACTAAAAACATCAAATGGCTGTGGCGCTGCTGCTGCTGCCCAGTTCCATGTTTCAGCTGTTAACATCAGTGTTTTAAAAACATACCTGGGCTGAAACAGTAACTTAATGAACTCATTATCAGCATTTCTTATCGAATCCAGCATTGTCTGATTTTCACCTTCTTCTTGCAGAAGTATAAAGCATACAGATAGCAATGACATTTGGGAATCAACAACCAATATTGGCTGCGATACACTGAGCCCTTCACTCTGCCCTTCAGGCTTTATTCTGTACCCCAAGTCTGTACATTTATAACTTCCTATAGAGCAGGCAAAACAAGCAGAAAAACTAAAGATTTCCTGCAAAGGTTTTCAGTGGATTTTTTTTCTAAAGCTTATTATCATGAGAAAAACGATTAAAAGCAGTAGAAGATGATAAAAGGCTCTGTATGCTACAGATGGTGTAGCACCTGTATTCCAATGCACCCTGCTGTGCTTTCTTGGGGAGGTTAGCAAATCTGCATGTTAGCGGCTCACTTTTCACCCCAAAGCCTTTGAACTCCAGCCAATTAAGAGCTGTTCTATTTCCTCTTCCTCTATTAATTCACTTAAGACATGTATTTGAAAGGCTCGCACAACAGACAGGGCAAGAACCTGCATTCTGTAAATGCAGAGTTTACCAAGTGTTTTTAGGAACCCCTTTTAACATTAAAGCAAACAAGAATTTAATGCCAGAACAAGCAACCAATAGTCAAAACCTGCTGCTCTTTTTCTCCTCAGGTGCATAGTAACATCAATTTACATTGGATGTAGTTATCCAGCCTTCCAACAGAAGCAGATTGCTATAATGCAGTGATTGTGAAGCAGAACTTCTTACCCAGCTCTGTACTTTGGGTTACATTTAAATGAAGCTGCCATTGATGACTCAAATTCCTGCAGACAGCGAAATCCCTAGCCTGCAACACTAGAGAAGTCTGTTTTATGCTGGCACGTTTTCTTTAAACTCTCTCAACTAAATCCTCTCACCTTGTTAATTAATCAAGAGGAGTTTGCAGTTAAACTCCAGTTTTGCCCCCAGACTTGCTCCTAATTGACTAAAAACATAATTTGGGGAAGGCAGTACTAAAAGAAAACTCTAAAATAAGGTAATTCAATCCTGCAACGTATACAATGTCAGGCTGCCATGTTTACAGCCTCTGTACACTAGAACACAGCACAACGCTGACCTAGAAAATTAATGGTCTGTGGTCATTCTATTCACCCCAGCCCAAACATGCACCCACCAAATTTGTACAGGAATTCTACCTGGAGGAAAATCTCAAATAACTTATTATGGGTTTAGCATACTTGTTAATGCTTTACTACTAAGAGCAAGCAGCGGAACATATAAACTTCTCACATCCAAAGGACCTGAAAAATGCTTAGTTCTTAATCTTGGAATTTTAACACAGGATCACTGGAAAATTAAAATTACTCTTTCCCTTTGTTATGAAAATGTGCACATGCAAAAAGATTTCCTACCTGCCACTACGTTTTGAGATTCAAAATAAAAGCATATCTAGTTGGCATTCTTTTGTAAAGCATTATGTATATGCAGTTTGTGCAGAAAAAAAACCCACAATGGGTCAGGAGGGAAGCCAACAGTTATCCTAACATGTTGCAAACAATTTATTTTGGAAACAGCAAAGAAATTAATCTATAAAATATTAACATAGAATACAATTTACATTTTTGATACACCAAATAAACCATTTACTGAAAGCTATTAATTGTCAAGAGAAGAAAGTATATGAAGTTGAATTCAAAACTGCACTTAGCCCTTAAAAATTATAGATGCTGCGTCTTCCTTTTATCAACTTTGATCTGAACAAAGATGTAGAATACAAGTTGTGTCTGCAGCTGCAAAAACTCCTTGCTCTGAAGGAATCAAAAGTGTTCTCACTGCACTTCTATCTTCATAAACTATTAGCAAGGCAGCTCCTTATTATATACATCATTAATTAGCACTTTTGAACTTCTAAGTGACCAAATATTTTCCCAGTGAAGTTTCTCAGTTCATCAGGGGCAATTCAAAGCCTTACTAACTCTGCCAACAGAAGAGAGGAAAACCCCAGCCATGAACATCGCACTTCAGGTTAGGACTATAATGCAGAGTTATGGACGGCCTGGATTTTTTTCTTTTGCTTTAGTAGTGTGGCTTCCTATATGAACAAGACACACAATTATGCTGCATGTCTGTCTACTGAAGTCACTTTCCACTATCATTATTTAATTACACTGCCAGGAGCCACTTGGTCAGAAACAGTTAACAAGTGCTCAAAGATCCAACAGCCTACATTCCCCCTACTAGGCCACATAAAACATTAGTGCATTAGAGATATTAATTTTAAATTAAATATGATTACAGAGAGGCTACTCAAAACTGACACCTAACATCTGCTCATTCCTGGCAGCAAGGTTGCTGCTCCACACTACCAAAACAACAGAGAGAAGCAATGCTGTTAAGCAGCAATGGTCAGCTGCTCCACCTCAATGTGTTTACCCAGTACCCCCCTAACCACAATTAATTTTATGTAGAATAGTTTTAACATGTTATTCTGTGCATGCAAACAAAAGCAGCCCCAACCAAACAACAAAATAATTTCTGCCTGCTTATCAACAACACTGTGGAAAGACTGCCATCTTCCATAAAGGTCATCTGTAGCTTTAATCCACAGTGAGCACTGAAGCATTGCAAATATTGCTGCTCAGAGCCTGAGGTCACTCATGAAGCTTGAAGGCTGCAAGGTAAGAACACTGCAGGCACCATATTCAAAGACATGTATGTTATTTAGCGCCTTTCCTGGGACAACTGAGTTATAACAAAGGTGCTGTCAGAGCTATGGTAAAGATGTGCAATCTGCATTGAAAAACCTGTAGGAAATGTGGCTTTATAAACTGCTTCAGGTATATGCAGGTACTTCATCTTTGATGCACTTTTCAGTCGTTTTTCCTGCAGTCTTATTGTAAGCTCCTCCCAATCTAATCTACCTTCAGCCAGGGACAGCACAGACTGTTCCAGGAGTCTATTATAGGAGTGTATTTTTCTTGTCTCAGTAAAGGTACCAATTTTAACATCCATAAAAGAACCATGATGATGTATTCTCTTCCATTTTACACTGTAGCAATTTTCTTCCTGCTGGCAATGCAAGCAGCTGAGCTGGAAGACAGACTAGGTGGTTTAACTCCGGTTCTGACTCACCGTGTGGACTAGGCAAAGTCATTAACATCCAAGTTTTTAGATGTGCGTTCCACACTTTAAGTATTTAAGCCTGGTATCAAGCACCTAAAAGACTTCCAACTCACACCCACCTTCCAATCAAGCACTCCAAATCTATCATAAAAACATTAGGTTTTTCAGTCTATAAACTTCAGTTTTGCAGTTGAAATATAATTGTAAGACTTTCAGGAGGCAATAGTGCAAACCATAACTCACCATAGGCTACAATGCACATCCACTTCCACATGAGGTGAGATTTAAGGAGACATGACTCATAAGTTTTGATCTATCACAGAGCAAGCTGCAGCAATCAGAACTGGAGATTTCCATATGGATACTTATAGAGATTTGTAATGCATTCATCCCCTACAATGTTTACACGTCATTAGAGCACGTAGCACTCATGGGATAAAGAGATTCAGTTGAAAACATTCATTTGTGCATCATGTTTTTATATTGATGAGACATAACAGTGTAATATCCTCTTAAAAGTTGTAATGATGTCCTCTTCTAAAACCTTTTTTTAATCTCAAAATGTGTGTACACAAAAAAATGGTAACCTCAGTGATACTTTAAGAACCTTCTCTAGAAAAAAAAAACTAATTTTGTACTACAGACCATTACAGTTGTGCAGACTTACATCTCTACTAATGGATACTCTCACTGACAATATCCTGTATATTCAGCTTTGCAGGAAAGCGTAACTGTTTTGTGTGTATGTGAGAAAGTGTATGAAAACAGGCAGGACAATATTCCCGGGTTTTTATGAGAAGTAATCAGCCATATTCAGGTTTTTGGTAATAATATTATTAAAACTACAAATATTGATGTTAAAGATTTACTTTTTCAAAAGGATAAAGCAGATAATGTACTCAATACATAGCTAATGGCTAGCTGAGGGGAGCTGCAGGATGCAAAACAATGACAGGTACTGTCATAAATGCCTATCAGAAATTAAATATTGGTGAATTTAGAGGAGAAACCAGAGAGCAAAGGAGAAACAGCATACAGATCCACTGGTACTCCTCCATATGGCAGAGAGTGACAGAACACCACTAACAATATACGAATTAATTCTTTCCTCCCCTCCTCTTTCACCACTTCCCTTTAAAATGCCATGAATAAAATTTACTTTCTTAGTTATGGTTGAAAGCTCAACAGCCAACAGGTATACAAATGAATTTGCTCAGGTAGTGACCAAGTGTTTTATTCTATATATATATAAATTAAAGTTCACATAAACAACCACACCAAAATAATCAATCCATGATTTTGCAGTAATTAAAACTGAATATAAGCAAATATCTGATTAGATCAGCCAAACAACGCATGAGGATAGCAAAGAACTCTGGCTGTTGCTAGTTTTTGTCTTCCCACATTTTCATCAGAAAAAGAATTGCAGAAGTGTCACATTACATTAGTACTGTTATGTATCTCTAACACACATGCAGCCAAGACTGTAACCTCATCAAAATTGCCTTGACACTATTTCAGCTAAGGGATCTCACAAGCAACCAAAGGACAGGCAGGGACACTTATTTCCACAAACATGTACTAGTTAGGGACAAAAAGGAATTGATTTCAGCAAGCACTCAGAACTATCCACCATGGCCCTCTCCATTAATCAGCAAAGCAACTGGTAAACCATGTTGTTTAGGTAATCTGTACATTATACCAGTAACTGCGTTCTGTTTGAGGTGCTCAGGATACTCAAACATCAGCAGGTAAGAGCTCTTACACAGCCACCCCAAACATGTGCTATCACTGCATTCACAGTTAATATTGTGCCTTCACCATACTGACATTTTATTCATGAATTAAAGACAAGTACATTTTAGTAGGTATTACTAATTGATACGTTGATAGCTCAGTTAGGTGTTACTTGTTCCTACCTCTGGTTTGTCAAATTTGATTTAAAATGGATTACTTTCACAGTGCCAGGGAGACTCTTTGCAAAAAAGGAGAAAGACAGTTTTCAAGTGAAGTTTACAAGGAGAATTGGTTTCAAGGATATAAATTAAAGATGAAATGCGATAGAGACAACAGCAAAAAGGTTTCATACAGTGCAAGCATAATGACTGCTTAAGAATTCCGTGCAATCAGAAGAAACTGCCTATTTTTTTGACTCCTTATGGTCATGCTACCCTGCCATCTCATACCTCCATTACATTATGTGTGATTACCTATTTCCTTACAAAATTGCATACCAGTTAGAGCCCAGCCTTTGCCCAATGGTGAGTAGCTGAATTCCTTTCTGGTTTGAAATCCCAGACTTCAACCACAGGCAATTTCCAAGGCATCCAATAAAAAGTCTCTAGCATCATAATTAAAAAAACAAAAACAAAAAACCCAAACTTTTGTTTCATAATTAATGTCCTACAAGTAAGAGCAGAGCATTCACATGTAGGTGAAACAGTCAGAAGTTTCCAACAAAACCATTTACTCTTTTAAGGGACATAGGGACTCAATTTTTTTTTACCAAAGGGAGGCAATGTCAAAAGCCAAGTGTTACCTCTAGAAGATTAAAGCAACAAATCAAGGAATGCTTATTATCCACACTTTCATGTTAACTGCCAAAGGCAAATGACAAGTCACTCTGTAGAGATGCATACTCCTGTTCCTAGTAAAGCCAAGATAAGCACCCCAAGCCCTGAGCTATGGGAAAATTACATCAGAGGCACCATCCTAACCTTCAACTAGCTATAATCCTTGGCCTAAATAGGAAAAGCCTGAAAACCAGGTGGATTGTGGTCAGCGTAAAACATGATCCCAATGACAATGACCCATCTAGTGACCTTGGGTTGGTCACCAGCTGAATAGCTACCAGTTCCCCAAACAGGCCAAATATCAGACAAGCCTAACTGAAGGTTTGCAGACATGGATTTAGAGGGACGGGACATGCACAAATACAGAAACTTGAGTATTATCCCAAAGCAGCACAGCCAACAACAGTTGGCATGCTGCAGGAACGCTGACTGTGTGTTGTTTTCTCACCTGACAAATCTGCCTCCCCAGGAGCTGCGCCTCTCTCCCTACCATCCCTGCCCCTTTCTTCTCTCATCTTTATAATTTTCATTTGAAGCTGCAGAAAAAAAGAACATGGAAAAAGAAGGCAAAGACAAATAAAGCTATTGCAATGGAACAAGAAAAGCAGTCAGTGGCTATTTTTGAGATTGACACTGCACATGGACAGGCAGACACAATATCCTCTTCTGTCCTGCACAGAAGGGTCATCTGTTTGCAACTTTGGTGTATTTCTCAAAGTTGCCCTCTTTTTCAGACTGCACCTGGTTTCATAATATATCCTCACTCAGATCCCAGTTGAGACCATTTCCACATGATATTCCACATGGAGCCAAGCAAATAACAGTACAACAGAACCATTTCCTTTCATTTCCTTCATCTGAAAATTAGACCTGTGTTTATGAAATCGGATGGGAAATAGCTGACCTGAACTGCTGTGCTTCTATTTGTGGGTACTTCACCATCACTACTATTAATAAGACAGTCTCTTCTGAAAACTTTAAAACAGTAAGATTCAACCACTTGCCTGCAGACAATGTGGTCAGGCAGTTTAGCTGTTTAAATTCACTCATCACTGTGTATTTTGTTTACAACGCGTAGTAAGTCATTCATCTATTTCCTCTTTCTCTCTTCCTTTGCAACGAAAAATAGTAAAAACCCACTAAAAATAACAGCCAGATAACAAGTTCAGACATTTCAAAATCTTAAAAAAAAATGAGAATTTTTATTTATGCATTTCTGCATACAAATAAAGAAATTATACAAAACAAATGGTGTTAGATTTTCTGAAGTGAAACACTTCAGCCCAGAAGATGCCTACCACTTCTCTGATAGCTATTTATCATTACCAGGAAGGTTGTTTTGACAGCTTCACTTTTAAGCTGACTGTAAATCTGTGAATATTTCACGGATGACTGAACTGGAACAGCTACTGACAACATCCATGGGCTTGGAGCATGAAGATTTAGCCAGGCTCCAGGAGCCAATAACATACCTGTACAGGAGTCAAAATGCTGAAAACTTGTACTTACTTTGCACTGTGTAATTCACCAGGATTTTATGAAGTAGCTGTTAACTATCTGACTAAATTAACAATGTGCTTCATGAGTTCAACTCCTCAAGGTACAACTGCATTTAAACATTAACAGAACAGCTCAAATCTAGGAAACAAGAGAGTTCTGAAAATTAAACTGGCAAAACCAGCAAAAAACATTATAGGGCTGCAGGATTCCTAGGTCTCTGTGGGGTTCTGCTTCTTTACATCAAACCATTAGCTTTAGTCCACATTGCTGTTGAGTCCCTAGTGCAGAATGTAAGTCACACTCCTACAGCTGATGCCTGAGAAGCTGCTTCAATAGGTCCTGCACTTTCAGCCTGTGATGGTCAAGAAATAATTGACACCTGCCAAGAAAGAGGAAGGGAGTGTCCTGATACAGTCCTTTGCAGTTCCTTGCTTCATGTTCTCTAAAGGATGCCTCTGCTTCAAGAGCCTGACCCTACATTGTAATCACAGTTGGCATCCTAAACATGAAACAGAATCAACACCTGGCATCTTAATCCTTTCCCATGTTTATTTTCAACTGCTGAGTGTTCAAGCACAGGTAGTAAAGAGCACCTCAATCCAGAATATAACAGCCGTCAGTATGTGGTGCTCAACAATACTGTAATACTCAACAACAAAGCAGTGAGCCTGACAAAAGATGTTTTTGAAAAAACTGCTTTGGAAAAGAGGGAAAGGTTGGAGGCAGGAAATATACTTTTATCTTTTAGAGCACTTACAGCTAGTTTGATTATAAATCTCTTCTTCACCCTGTAATTGCACATGTCTGTCTCTGATCTTCAGACAACTGCTGCAGGCAGAGAAGTACAATTACTTCTTTATCCAGATTGAAAAAACTCAAAATATTTTAAATGACTTGCCAAAGGTAACACACAAAGCTTACAGTGGAGCAAAGAACAAAACCTGTGTAGCAAAGTATCATGTCTGCAACAGATTTATAAGAGTGCTATGTGCTTCCTTGTTTTAGGGCTCAGCAGAAAAACAACCTGTAGGGATGCCCAATGGGAAATGAGAACAGGGCACGAATGCTTTCATTCCCTTCCACAGCACATTTTACATGTATTCTCTTTAAAAGAGCAAAATACAAGCACACTTAACATGGGTTTCACAAAGTATGGCAACTTGACATCCTCATCACACAATTTTGCTTTGTCTCACAGCTATCACTGCTAAGATCACATGTATTAAAGACACTCAGCAACCTAGCTTTAGGAGATCCAATTTCACAGCCTTCAGCTATTTTGCTAAGTGTAGAAAATACTACAAAAAGTGACAGCAACAAGTGCAGCACACAGCAACTGTACAGCAGCCAATTCTACTTCAGACTTTGCCTCATTTCAGGTAGACTTGTGTCATGCCTGCATACTTAGGTGACCGTAAGTAGCAGAAAACACAACTGTTACATTCTCAAAGGAGAATTCCAAGGAAGAGCAGCAAGGGTCTAAGAATAAGTCTGTGGCAAGAGAGGAGGAGTTGCTACCACTTAGCTTCAGCCTGACCATCAGACAGAGGAAGGTCTGAAGAAGTTTCTACTCAGCTCCTGCTCAGATTTTGGCTAGCACGCAGCCCATCCCAAGGCCTGATGTATTCTGGAAGCAGCACAGTTAGGTCAAAGCGAGAGCAAGGCATTGGCAGGACACCACAGGCAAGAAGAGCAAAAGGCCATTAGTCAGCTGTTATCACCTGCAGCTTCCTGACTCCTGTGCCATCACTACTGGATTTTGATTGTCATTGTGTTCAGAATCCACTAGCTTATGGAAATGGTATAGATCCAACTTCCTCAGCACACCCAAAAAGCTTCTGAAGCAGATCCAGCAGCAGCCAGATTGCTGAGGCTCTCATGCTTTCCAGCATGACACAGGGATGCCTGCACCAAGCAAGAGGAGGAAGAATGAATGCACTCACCCTCAGCAAGGTAACTGCTTTGCTCACAGGTGCACAAGTTACAAATCAGAGAACTTGGGAGTCAGAGCGCTCATGAATTAAGTGACGAATTTGTGAATTCATGTGTTAGATTAGCCTCCACAAAGGGGATTGAGCTCATCTGACATACTCGTTTTCTTTACTAAGGAGCTCATTAAATAATGTTTAATTTACAGAACACGTTATGATGTGACACCCTCCTCCCCTCAACCCAGTGTTCAAGGATGAGAAGAGAGTGAGGGTTTTTTCAGGTTTATAAACCAGCATTTGTTTATAGGACCCAAAGCAGCATGGCTAACTCTCGTTGTGCATCCTTCATGCTAGATTCAAATAATGCTGACAGCTAATGTGACTAGTGTAACAGGATGAAGCCAGGCTCACTACATACATCTAACCACCCTAACAGGACAGGATTTTTCTTACAACAGATTTATTAGATTTCTGTCTAGTGTAGTTCTGCGTACATCAAGTAATTAATTCCTGACCTCTCCCAAAGGAGCGTATTTATTAGCTCAGACTATTTCACTCTCAAGAAATCGTGCATAGGACACTCAAAGTTTCCATTTCGGCTTTATCCCAGACTACAGACATAGTTCTTTTCTATTTTTCTGTGCTTGCAGCTCTCATTCTTGTTAGATTTATGAACCCTTGTAGTCACTGCTTAGGCAAGTTATGCATATTTAATTCTTAAGTTTTTCATCATAAATGAATCTCTACAGCTTCAACCCATTTATACTGCTTTTGAATTCCCTTCAATGATCAACATCTTTATGGTGATAGGAACAACAAAGCCTAATATATTTCAAATACTGTCATACCAGTACTCTTATTCTCTTGTCCCCTAAAAAACTCCTCCCACACAAAATTATACTGGTCTTTCCTACCACCCTAGCATATTCACATGGTTGCCTCATCATTAAACCCTTTTTTCAGGAGTGCCAAAATTCAGTGGATTTCCTCCCTGGGAGATGGAGAGGAGCATGACAAATGTATTACATTTGCTCTTCTCCTTTTGTCTAGCAAATTTGTATCCAGCACTAAGACAGTGTTGAGCAAAATGAAGTATCAAGTAAATTCAAGTTTACTGTATTACAACAAAAATTACAAAATAAGTACTATGTCATTCCCCCTAAAGCTTTTATGTTGCTTTTCAGATGCCTTTCAGATTCTCTCTCAATATCTGTGCCACGGGACTTCACTGGGACACAACAGAAATTCATAGCTATTCATCTCTTTTATCAAATGGCTTTATTTTTTCAGCACTAGTGAGACAGCAGGACCTGGAGACAATACACTGACCACTTCAGAACTTCATCTTGTATTCTGCATGTGCAAAACATGAGGTGTACACAAAGCACAGTCTCTTTATTCAGTACCAGCAGCTGCAGGGTGACGTTAGCAACTGTATTAAGACAATGCAGGCATTGCCATACTGCCACTGCTCTTCCCTTTCCATGCACAATGGATTCTGGACCTCTGCAGGAGCATTAAGAGAGAGAAACCAGGGTGAGCATGAAGTGGGCTACTGAGAAGGATGACACCAAATCAAGCCAGCAAACTCATGACCATGCCTGCAAAAGTGATTTATGATAAGGAGAGAGGCCTTGCATAATCACCACGCCCACTGATGTAACACTAACAGAAACTGAGACTGCAGGCTTGAAAACTTTCTTTACAAACAGCAGGCTAAAGAGAGACAAAATTACATAATGAACTTGCAGCTGACAAACAGCAAAATCTGACCCCATCAAACCACTAAATTCATGCTCAGTTTAACAGCCACCCTATTACAGTCAGCACCTGTCCTGATACTCACAGAAATTAACTCAGGGACAGAATACTCCCTTATGCTGTACTACACCAACTCTACAGCTCAAGAAGAAACTTTGCTTTCTCGTGACTAACAAAAAATACTCAATATATTCTAGTTTCTTTTTTTAATGGAACTGGACATCAATTGTTCTTGCTTAAGAAGCAGGACCCCTTGCAGCTGTTTCCCTGGAAAACTATGATCTATGCATAGTTTGTGACCTTATTATACCGATGGTTGAAGAAAAATGACACCCTAAGAGCAGTCTGCTTCTAATAAATACTTAAGTACTAGAATCATGACAACATACTTCTCAGCCTGATTCTCCTTTACTTCAGCATCATGCTTTCATCTTCCCCTGTGGTCTGAAGCTGATAGTGTATCATATTCAGAAATGTAAGTGTACTCCTCCAGGATGTGAATGGATCTTACTAATAGATTACAACAATACTTAATTTTGAGATGGACTTCAGTCACTCCTCTTGCCTGTTCAAATAAGGAATCATCTGAATGCCTGTTCTACACTTGCTGCTTTATAAGTTTCAGCTGCACAAATTAGAAAAACTTGTTCTTTTCTCAACTATTAACAGAGGGGGAGAACGATTCTCTAAAATCAGGACAGTATGTCACAGCTATGGATCAACTGTTCCCCAGCTATGTATAGACTGGAGCTGGGAAAGGAAGACATGGAAAAAGTTGGTAGAATCACAGAATCATAGAATAGTTAGGGTCGGAAAGGACCTTAAGATCATCTAGTTCCAAACCCCTTGCTATGGGCAGGGACACCTCATAATAAATCATGTCATCCAAGGCTCTGTCCAACCTGGCCTTGAACACCACCAGGAATGGAGCATTCACAACTTCCCTGGGCAGCCCATTCCAGTGCCTCACCACCCTCA
>WYDI02010423.1:40626-57140 GCA_009867235.2 Psittacus erithacus | reverse complement strand
TGGCTGCCCCATCCCTGGCAGTGTTCAAGGCCAGGTTGGACACAGGGGCTTGGAGCAAGCTGCTCTAGTGGAAGGTTGGAGCTGAATGAGCTTTAAGGTCCCTTCCAACACAAACCAGTCTGGGATTCTATGATTAAGTCCGAACTGCAACAGACTTGCAAACAGAGGTGGTTTCTTTGCTTCAGTATGGAAAAGAACCCTCGACAGTAAGCACCCTCTGATTCTGTCCTACCTGTATACGTCCCAAAAATGAACTCATCAGCTGAGGCAGAAGCTTCAGGAATCATACTGGCACAGCACTGGGTCTTTGTGTTATCCAGAGAACTCCCTATGAGTAATTAAATATGTTTTCCCTTCCTTTTATTTCTTGCATCTCTTTCAGTCTGTGATGGCAGTTCCAAAAGCTTTAGAGCTGCTTCTAGATTGGCATAAAAATATCATGAATAATTGTTTAAACATCAGAAAGGTATTAGCTCAATTTTGCACTTCAATGCTACCAAGAGTGTCTAGGCCCATTGGGCATGAATTTAATTTTCTTACAGGCTGCAGAGGAAAAACAAATCAGCTTCTCTATCTTAGCATTAGCTGCCTCTCCCTGTGACAAGCCAAAGCATCACCTTCCAGGGCTCCAGGCTTCAAATAGCACCAAGACTCGAGGTCCTGAGCACATGGATGCCCCGAAGTCTCTGTGCAGGACTGTCTCCCACCCATGTTCACCATGTTGGACATCAGCCACCTGGTCCTGTCTGCAGCAGGAGCCCCAGAAAAAGCTCAATAAGAGAACCATGTGCATGCGGGCAGCAGATTGGAGTGAGTGCTGACAGCAGTAATTCAGTGGGGTTACAAGAGCAAAGGAATTTAGTCAATGCTAAATATCACCACACTGCCTATGGCAGAGGGAAAATCTCACCTCACTTCTTCAATACTAAAACATTAGGTCTATACGCATAAAATCAGGCTGTCAGTTTTTAATAGTGCTTTACGACACGTTTTGATGATAGCTGTAATATAGACACGAAATTATTTTAACGTGGCTTGTTTGGTAGCTCACAGGTGGCTCAGAGACCTGGAAGTCTCAACACGTGTACGAGTGATGTGGGACTCTGAAGGTGTCAGGACATCAGCTACTGGTTTTTTCCAAGGATAGGGGAATGTCAATAGTCCTTGTCACACATGCAGGAAAATTGCCTTTTTTAATGGTCTATAGGAATAACTCAGTCTTTAAACTTTCATGAATACGATACATACAATTTATAGCCTATGAATTATGCACATCCCTCCAATGGCTGGGAGGTGGGAAATGGTCCTGGTCCTGCTGTCCCATTCACCTCCACTCATGGTCCCTGTCTCCCATGTGCTGCTCTGACTGGGTGCATGTCCCCATGGCAGGGTTATGTACCATCTCCTCCTTGGCTGTTTAAGGTGTGACAGCCGGGAAGGAGGAGGTTACTTTTGCTTGCCCTATAGAAGGGATCCTGCAAGAAGCCCTGAAGGTAGAAAGTCCTTAAAGGCCCATAACTTTTGTCTTTTAAAAGCAGGACACTTTCAACACAGATCTGTGTTATTCATAAAGCAATCCCCAAACTATCATTTTATCTCCAAGCCAGATCATAATCCTCTTGCAGTTCCCTGGGGTTCTGCTGAAGGTATTTGATATTTCCTCTGTCCCTTTCTTTGAAAACCCATTTCATTATCAGATGGCGTTAGGGGAACTGATGTGTAATGAGGAAGCTGGCACAAGTCCCGGAGCGATCAGAGGGGCTGAGACTCACTGAGGTTAAGCTACTGCTTAAAAAAAAAATGTAAGTAATTAAAATTAATTAAAAATCATTAAACAAACCTTCATGTGTGCTGCTTCACGTGCTGCTGCCTTGCCTGCAGCCTGGGATGAGCAGCTCCTGGCTTTGCTGGGTGCAGGTGGCTTTACCTGGGGAGCTTACACTACCACGCGGGATGGTTTGGCCAAACAGTAGGTTGATGTGGTGGTGGAGCCTTGGTTCTGTTTATGTGGTTCTGTTACATGGGATGAAGCTTTTATGCCTGATGCTGACCAAGGACAGTGGTTTAGGCTTTGTGAACTTGAATTTGTAGCTGTAAAAGGCAGTTTGTCATTTTCCGTCACCTTTATGTGCAAATAGAGTCCCTAAGGTGCAGAACATTTGCTCTCACCAGTAACTGATGTTACTAGTGCTGCTACTTGTATTACTGAGGTTAATGCTGACCTATGGGATTGTTCACTTAGAGGTGGGACCTTGTAACTGCCTGAAAAATTCTCTCATCCCATTTTACAGAAAGGATGAGTAAATTCCCTTTAAGGTCACTTCCAACACAAGCCATTCTAGGAATCTGTGATTCCAGATTCACTGTGAGCAGAGCTTCACAGCAACATTGTGAATGACCAGAAAGTGTTTCTTGCAAGAACCTCCAGCAAATTATCTCCTCTGGAGCCCCGCAGAAGCTGCAAAGCCATTTGCATTTGGGAGGTCCTTGCTAACAATAACTAATACAATCCCCAGAAACGCTGCCACTTCTCTGCTGGCATGTAGGGGTGTGCAGAGCTGCTGCTGCTGTCACAGTGTTTGACAATTCGTGCACCAGGAGTGACCCAAAGTTGAAGCTGTCACGCATCATTATCATGCATCAAGCTTGTTCCCTCATGGGCTGCGTTATCCGTGTCCTGCCCATCTCCCAGAGCCAAGGCAGATGGTTCAGCCCACTTTTGGCAGGGGAGATGCCCTTTCCCTGTTTCCATGGTGATCAAATTACCTCTTTCATTCCAGGTCAGGAGGTTAAAATCATTGATGAGGCCTCTCCAAGCAGTGGTTTGCATTGCATTGCATGGCATTGCCTGCTCCCAGCAGGATGACTGCTGTTGAGGTAGCCGGGAGAGCTGTTTGTAGCAAAGCTAAATGGGTATAAACGCAGAGACCGGTGTCATCCTCCTGGAGTTATCTGTAAGAACTGCTCAGCCCCCTTGGTGAGGGGTGTAGCAATACAGGCCTTCCCCCACCGGTTGTCTGTGTGAGCACAAGGTGGGGTGCACAAAGTGGGGTGCACAAGAAGAGCAGGAAATCCACACATGGGACATCTCGTCTCATCTGCTGGTACCAGCTACATTCAGAGTTGATGCTCCAGAGGAGCGTCCAGTATTATATCAGCTCCACTTGTGTTATTTGCCAGGTCTGACTCCTTCCCCTTTGATTCTTAGGAACATGGATAAATGCTTTGAAAAAGCCTGTTGTAAATAATGGGAATTTCTGCCTATTCTAAGCACTAAAATATTGTTTCTAGAAGCACTCAGGGCTCACAAAGCTCCACTGAAAGGGTTTTGGTGTTTGTATAAACCCTGCTTTTCAGGTGGCTGTAGCTTGGCTGCTCGGGGCTCCCATCTGCTGTAGCATGGGTTACAGACAGTTGGGATGGAAATCAGGTTGGAGTGTTTCAGTTTTGTAGTTCTGGTTTTGCTGTTTCTGTAAAACACAAGTGGCTGTATACGCCTTTTTGAGGTTTTGTTTTTTCTTGCTAGTCTGTAGCTTAAGAAAGGAGGTACAGAGGGTCGATGGATGCATTTTTGCAGCTCATCTGTATCAGTGTCTTCAATGTGGGCAAAATGAAACAAGGAAACAAATAATGTTTTGATAGATTCCCACTATCTGTATTTAAAAGTGAAGCACCACACAGAAAGCACAATAACTCCATTTCAGAACTCTCTCGCTATACAGAGCCAAACTGGGCAATGCTATGATAAATGATTTCCTCCTGCTGCCTGCATTTCTGACTCCTTATTTTTCTGGATTTCGTATCTCAGCCTTTTCGTATCACAGCAGACTGAGATTCTGTGCATGTAGTGAGTCAGAGCAAATCCCATATTCAGTTCTCAAAATATTAGTTCAGTCCTTAAGCAGTATTTGATTTATGGGATACTAAGAGAATATAAATAATTTGGTCTTGTTTTCGCAGGATTAGTTGCCGGTTGCAAAGCAGAAATAAGGGATAAAAGGTCTGTGCTTGCTGTTGGGCGTCAAAATCCTTTAATGATTTATTAATTTCTACATTTTTATTCCTCATACAGACTGTTTGTTCTATGGGTCTTTGTTTCCTTATGCAGTCAAAGGTCAGTGTTTGAAAAACAGTGAGAAGGATGTTTAAAGGGGCCGGAGGAACCATCAGTGAGCTTTGGGCTTGTAAGTTGTTGGAAGCATTTGTGAGATTTCCAGCCTATAAATAAGCTCTTCTCCTGCTTGTGTACCTGCAGCAAGGTTAAGGAGGTGACTTGAGAAGTTCCAAGTTCCTGCAGGCTGTGCTGGCCTTGCAGGACAATGAACCCTCTGTGTCTGTGCAAAAAGGACATGGTTTGAAGGCACCACCAGCTTTATCTTCCCTAATATTTACTTCCTTTGAACTCGGACAAGAGCTCTAGACCCCACCTTGGTCTCTTTAGGAGTCATTTACTTGTTCTGCCTATCCCACTGCCTTTTTGTCCCTCCTTGTAAGGGGTTGCTCTGAATGAAGAGCACAGTTTCTCTCCATCCATTCATGCTAGACTGTGCACCAGGCTTTTCTCCCAGTAGAGCAGCCTGCAGCATGAGCAGCTTTTCCTTCTAACTCATCTTACTGTCACAGCCCAGCGTGACTTTTTCCAGCCCTTTTTCTTGGCCGTTTCCTCTCCACTGCTTGAATTTGCTCTTCCTCCTGGGAGGCATTGCATTGGGTTTCTGTCTGTCATAGCTCCATCACCTCCATAATGACAAGTGCTCCCCATCAGTTGCCACTGCAGGAATGAGGCTGTGCCATAGTTTGGGGTACTTGGGGTGCAGTAGGTAAATGCCAGGACTTGCTCAGCCTGCAATACCCTCAAACAGGGAAGGAGAGCAGCTTGAAACAAGCTTCTTTTCTGAGCTGTTTTTGACAAGCTGTGTTTGTACTGAGTCCTCAGCTTTAGCATCACTGAAACTGCTTCAGTGTTTCCATGATTCTTTTTTATTACAGCTTTAGAGTAAGTAATTACTTGGGTCTCAGATTGTTATCCTCAGCTTTGCTCAAGTTTAATAAGGTGTTGAGAGGGAGGCTCCCCCATGTAGGTATGGGTAATAAGCCTGTCAGCAGGGGACAGCGTGGCCAATAAAGCCATCCCGGAGAGGTTATCAGAGCAGCACACATTTTTACCTTAACTAGGCAGAGTACATCTAGCAGGTCTGTAACCTTTTGTATATGCAAGTGCTTTGGGGACTGAGGTTAGAGGCAGGAGAGGGAACTCCCATGCAGCAGTCCCAGCGCCGTGAGCCTGTGGCCAGGCATATACATTTGAGCTGCGTGGTTTGGGTGTATGTGCCCAGAAAGAGCCCTTGCAGATCTGAACTTCATTGTATATGAGACCTCTGTTGAGTGAAAGCTTCACTCAAAAGGGAAACAACATTATAATCCAATCTCCCTGGTCCTCTTCTACTAAGCCCTTGAAGCCATATTAATCTACAGCTAAGACACCGCTGGGGTCTTAGTTCAGCTAGGAAAAGCTTCTTTGCTCTTAGTCAGGGATTTATAGGCCTTGGTTCTTGGGAATGGTGAAATGCTCATATTTCTGGGGGTGATGGCCTTGTCTCCTTGCAGCTTCCAAGCCCCATGGCACTGTCAGTGATGTGTTATCAGTGTTTTGCCTCCATAGTATGTTACCTACCCATCTTGTTCTGAGCAAGATGCACATGGCTATGTGAGAGGATGGAAATTCAACATTATTCCTTTATCCAGATGTAATTCACTAAAAGTATCTTTGGTCAGGAGATCAGCTGAAATCCGATTACCTTACAGTGGGCTTTGCATATAAGCACGTGTAAAACTGGAGCTTGTGGCTAACTGCTTGCCTGGGCTGGGTCTTAACCTTTAGACTTGTTTCTACAAGTGATAATGTGGGTCCACTAAAAGGCAATTGCAGGGGTATTCTCCTGGACCTGAAATCAGAGATGCCAGATGGTTTCCTGCAAGGAAATGGGCAGTCACTGCTGTAAAAACTGTCCCTTGCCCTGCAGAGGTGCCAGGCTGGGAGCTGGTGACCCCAGCGCTCTCTCTGCTGTGTCTGAACTGTGCAGTTACTCAATCAAAACTTCCCAAAAATGAGCAAGTGGGATATAAATGAGCATGTTATCTATGGAGCAGAAACAACAGATAGGAAAATAGAGCATAGAATCCCAAACTGGTTTGGGTTGGAAGGGACATTGAAACTCATCCAGTTCCAGCCCCCTGCCATGGTCAGGGACACCTTCCATTAGAGCAGCTTGAACCAAGCCCCGTCCAGCCTGTCCTAGATTAGTGGTCTGAAGTTATGAGAATACTGCAGTTTTGTGTGTCTTTATTTCTCCTCTGGATTAATGATGAGATTTCTCCCAGTGCATTTCCCAAAGCAGCATCTTGAGTTGGCACTGCTGACTCAAGCATTGTGTGTGTTTTTGAAGGACACATGCATATGTTAACACTCTCAAACAAATACACACAAAAACTCTTGCGCATTACTGAGTGCAACAGATGTAACTGAAGAAAAGGAGCTCTTCTACTGATGTAGAAATG
Source organism: Psittacus erithacus (assembly GCA_009867235.2). Lineage (NCBI taxonomy): Eukaryota > Metazoa > Chordata > Aves > Psittaciformes > Psittacidae > Psittacus > Psittacus erithacus. The sequence goes on along the minus strand of WYDI02010423.1, from coordinate 50,582 downwards.
CCTGTTTAAGCTATTAAAATGGGCAATGTTCAAATGAAAAAGCCTTCCTTTTTAATCATGGCAAAACTCTGTCCCTTGAAGTCAGTAGATTTAGAACAATTTTATAGCAGTGTTGTCTGGGAAAAAATGTCTTTGCCTATAAGAGCACAGGTTCTTTTAGTGTAGGTTGTCATCGAAGTAATTCCATATCATCAAGCAAAAAAGATAATTTCTAAGGGGAAAAAAAATAGAGCAGCTTAAAATCTCAGCTACAGTCACCCACAAAATTGCTTATGAATGTGCTATTAGTTTGAGCTGAAAGTTAATGGAGAAGCTAGCTGGCCCCAGGGGACTAATAAATAGGATACTAAGTCTTTCTGCTCTAGGGCAGTGTTTCAAAATTGGTCCAAGTCCGCAGTGATTTGAAAAGTTCCTGTTTGATGCTTATTTGTTGGTCTAAGTGAGATAGCGGATTGCTGAGTTTCAGCCTGCTTCCCAGTGAAGACCACATCCAGGAGTCTGATTTTTGTTATAGAAATGCTCAGAGATCACAGGCTGTGTCTGGATTTGTAATACCTGTACATGGTTCAAATCTTCACCCCAGAGCATGCACAAACTAAATACCCCTAAACATGGTGCTGCACAGCAAGCAGCGGAGAGGCCCAGGCTGTGCTTCTACTGCTTACTGGAAGAGCTGTTCCATCTTCATCCCATCTTCATCCCTTTTGGCTGAAGCTTTGCCATGTCAGTGGGCTTGTTTCCAAACCCTGCCTGGACCAAAGGCACAGTCCCCACATCCCCACTGGTTCCTGCATGAATTGTTCATGTTCTCCCATCTCTAAAAGGCAGATTGAGCTGTGAGGAGGAGAGTGTTCCAGGCTGTGTAAGAGCATTATTTTTAGATTGTCATGGATATAGCAAAACAATAGCAATGAAGCAGCACTTGTCGTCCCAGTAATCTGATCATGTTGCAAATAGCAAGTATAAATTGCCACTTATAAGCTATTTCAGAAAGAGAAGAAAATAAGAGTTCTTATAAGCCATTCTCTGTTCTATGCTGGTATGAAGTAGGTAGACATAGAATCCTAGAATGGTTTGTGTTGAAGGGACCTTCAAGTTCCTTCATTTCCAACTCCCTGCCACAGGCAGGATGCCTTCCACTAGGGCAGGTTGCCCCAAGCCCCATCCAAACATCTTTCCAGTCACTGTATGAAGTGGGCAGTTAAAGAACATGTGTTGTTTGTTACCCAGGCCTTTTTCTCCCAAAGCCTCAGCCTGCAGGCAGCAGCAGACATTGCTCTGGGATGCTCAGCCGCGTTCCTGCTACATTATTGTTTGGCAAATTCAGATGCTCTAAATGCTGAACAGCTTTCTTCTCCTTTTAGCTTGTGACATATGCAAGACACAAAGTGCCTTACTGTGTGCTCAGGCTGTGGTTAGCTCCAAAGGATGTCACCATGGCTGGCCAAAGCACAGCGACAAAAGACAAACTTCATTTCTGATACCCGTAACATCACGTCTGTGCTTGGTTCACTCTCTCAGGACCAGTAAATAATATGGCAACAGATTCCTCTATTGTTTACAGTGATGAAGCTTAATTGAGGTGGTGTTGAAATGCCACTACTCCTGAAGCTCTCTGAAAGCTGGAGTGGAGGCTAATCACCTCGCTCCAGCATGATGCAAGGGTGTGAGAAATGGCAAGGGGCAAAAATACCTGCAATCATCTCACAAATTCACCCCCTACTAAGAGAAAACTAGAAACTCCTCAAGAAGAAGCAGAGCTTGGTGGGTTTGGTGTGTGTGCTCTGCTCCTCCTCTCTGCAGTAATTTATCAATAATTCCATTGCTCAGAGGGCTTTTGAGTATTGGTTGTGGAGCTTTAGCACGAGCAGGAAAAAAAAGGATTAGATTAGAGGATTAGACATTAGACATTTGTATGAATATGAATAGTCTTTGCAGCTACATCAGCTAGGAGAAAATTGCATAGAGCTGATAATTTTCATGCTTCAGGGCATAAGCTGATCATGAGAGCTGGTCACATTATTTGTTGTGAGTCATTTATTTGAAGAATTCAGCCCTTTTCTGTTTGGGTGAGGATCATGATTTTTATTAATACACTTCTTTTTCAGGACTGCTTGACAGCACTTTGCATGGCTAGGACTGAGCTGTAAATGGTTTATCATGGATATTCAATCAGTCATTTCCTATCTAGGATTTATTCTCTGGGAGTGAAGGTGAGGAGAGAAGCAAGACCATCCCGTGGGTAGCGCTGAGTTGGGAGATAGAGCTGAGTCTTCTCCCTGCTGTCTTACTGCAGCACAAGGCACCAATCTGTTTCTATCCATCAAGCATCTTTTCTTCTTGCAATTAATAGAGAGCTGGAAACCTGCTGCAGATTAGCATTAAGAAATTAGAAATACTGATGTGATCTCAATAAATTGGTGCAGCCAAGCCAGAGTGAAGCCAGTAAACAAGCAAATGTTTATCACGTCTGGGGAAGTTCCAGGTTGAGAGTGATTGGAACATTTAAATAGCAGCATTTTCTTCTCCTTCTTCTTGAAGGACCTTCTCTGGTAGGTGAATACCAAACCTGCTGGGAGCTGCATGGCTCCCGGCCTGGGGAAATCACCCTCTTGAGTGACAGGTCCCCAGATGGTGCCGCTCAGTGCTGGAGCTGCTCCAAAGCTGCAGCTTTCGGAGCCCCCGGCACCGGGTGCTGCCAGGTTTCAGAAGCACATGCATATGCATTTGCACTCCTCTTGTACCTTTCTCTGCCTTTCCATGAGATTATGCTCCTCTTGGCGTGCTTTCTGACCTGCTGACATGGGAGGAATTGGAGAAAAATGGGGGGAAGATCAGTACAACTCAAAAGCAAATTAAAAATGCACAAAGGGCTGAAGCACATAGTTGAAAATCCATTATCTGATTTATAGTTTTGTGACCCGTTGTTGTTTGCTGTCTGATAGAAGTGATCCCAAAGTCTGTTGTCTTCTTTGGTCAGCTTGGAGAGAGTCAGACAATCACAGAAAATCTCATAGTTGAATAAATCCCACATGGCCTATAACTCATGCGTAATCCCAGGGTGGTTCTTACAGTTGTCCAGCAGTGGAGGGAAGGCTGTCACTGGGGATTGTCTCTTAGCTCCTTGAGCCCATGATTGATGGCAAAGAAGGACAAAAGAAAAGCTTTGAACCTGTGCTTGTACAGAATCTTTGTAGACACCAAGTTTTAGGCAGTGATGCTAACAGCAGTATTCCTGGCAAACTCCGGACACTCTTTAGCTGCTTAAACCCCCTCCTGTTGCATTCTGCCAAAGGACAATACGGATAAAGGCAAACCCAAGAGGAATGTCCAGCACCATCCCTGCCCCTCCTGCCCATCAACACTACTTGCCTGAGCCCGAAAAGCCCACTGCCGTGGTGGTGAAGTTATTCTCCCTGTGATTAATTTGCTGTGCAGGAGTGGGGAAGGGAAGGTGGGATTTCGCAACAAGAATGATTTATTCTGGTTTATGATACCCACTGGCCTGCAAACCTGCTTCCTGTATTGGGGTTTAGTTCTGTTTGACTAATGTGCTAAGGATACCTGCTTTTCCTGGTGAGGGCATGTCATCACTCTTGTACAAACTGCAGTGATGCTGTTTGTGGACGAGGCCCAAATGCAAAAAGCATGTTAACTGCAAGGGCTGCAGTGCTGGGAGCAAAGAGCCAGGGGAGTTCTGGGGTGCCAGTCCCTAGGAACACTTCTACATGGTGAGATTTCATGTAAGGTGGAGGCATCACCCAGAATCACTCAGAGAGTTGCAGGGAGGAAAAAAAGAGGAGAAGAAAACCCAATATTGGAGAAATCTGCAGCAGCTGAGCAGGATTTGGAGTCTGAGATGAGCTGGAGCATCATGGCTGCTGGGAAGGTTCCCAAATCCCTGGGACAGCTTCTGCAGCCTGCAGCTGACTTGGCAGTGCTGAGTTAATGGCTGGACTCAATTTTAGAGGTCTTTTCCAACCTAAAGGATTCTGTGATGTGGGGAATGTGAACAACTATGTACAGCTAAAACCTCCTCAGTGCACCTCTGCCTCATTCACATACTTCCTGGGTATATTTTAGAAGTCAATGGGTGTTATTTTGCTTTTTGTCAAGCTATTTCCACTTTAGCCCTTGATTAATAGCACTGAAAAAAAAATCACACTGTGGTTGCAGGGAAGTTTGTGCAAGTGACAGTTTTCCCAACACGTCTGGGGAGATTCGCAAAACATTGTAGAGGAGAAACGTGTGTGTGTGTGACTCTGCAAGCAGACATGGTGTGCACGTCCCCTTTGTGAGGCCAGGCAGACACGCACCCAGGCACAACACGGCCTCTTGTCCTGGCAGCAGCTTGATGGAAGGGCCCAGACACTATGAACTCGCTTCTTTTATATGGGAATATCACAAGACATTCCCTGACCATTATAATGCAGTTAGTAGTGATAATGTTGTCTTAGTGCAATGTATTATCACTGTTTTAACAACCTGACATGCGAGTCACCTCATATTATCGCTTCAATGAATACATTAAGCACTAAAGGCTTTTGAGAGCTGGATGCATCAGCAATGAGGGGGCAAACTTACACTGCTGCAGACTAAGGAGGGATTCTATCTTGTTTTGTTGAGAAACCAAGCCAGAAGCAGCCAGGCTTTGGGGCGGGTAAAGTTGGATGCAGGCAAAGAATCGTGGTGCTTGTGCAGGTGAAGCAGAGCAGCACCAGTTAATGTAAGGGGCCCAACCAGAGTGGTTCCTGAAGGCGCTTGGCATGTTGAGTGCCTAAGACAGAAACAGCAGGTCAAATGCATTGATTTTAAGTGTGAAGTAAGGTACATAGGAAATAGAGCCCTAATTGTGTGCAAGCAAATAGCAGCATGGACACTGACAAAATCCTTCCCTGTGAGGATGCTGAGGCGCTGGCACAGGGTGCCCAGAGAAGCTGTGGCTGCCCCATCCCTGGTAATGTTCAAGGCCAGGGTGGACGGGGCTTGCAGCAAGCTGCTCTACTGAAAGGTGTTGGGAAGGGGGCTGGGACTGGATGAGCTTTAAGGTCCTTCCCAACCCAAACCATTCTGTGATTCTACCATTTAAGAATTATTGCTCAAAAAATTTCCTGTGAAGTATCTGTGGGTAGAACTGTATGAATTATTGAGAAGTATATAGAAACTGAAACAAGTCAAGGAAACCTTATGCAGCTTGATAAATCTTTGGCATGCTCACAGCAGCAGAACTTACCACTGTTGGGGTCTTCCTGCTGCAAAACAGCACCATGGAACTGGTAAAGGTACAAAGGGCAGCGCTAGGGATGTTGATGGACTGGGTTCAGAGAAGTCTGCAGGACCAGAACCCTTTCCTTGAGCAGAAGTGATGGATGAGAATTTTTAAACAGGGTGTCAGGAATGAGGATTCATTCATTCTCACATAGCAAATATTAGGAGACACCTGCCAAAATTATCTGTCAGTAGGTTTAACACAGCAGAAGGAAGTAGTATCCATAATTAAGTTGTGACACTCTGTGCCACCAGGTATCGCAGATGCTAATGGGACAAATGGATTCAAAAAGGGATGAGGTAAATTCATAGAGTCAATGAATTTGAATAGTTCTCAAATCCAGGTGGAAGTCCCTAAACAGTTGGAAACTGGGGGAATGTGCCAGGGATGGTGCACCTGCAGAGTCAGAGTAGTTCTGACAGCTCCAGAATGTGGCATCTTGGTGGAGAGCAGCATGGGCCAGTGTGTATTTCCAGGGATAAACCCATTCTGATGGTATCACTGATGGAGAAGAAAGCCAGAGGAGACTGAAACAGGTTCCAAGAAACCTTAACATGGGGGAGCTCAGATGTGCTTGGCTGCCACGGCGCTGTGAACTCAATGGTTAACAAGAAGAAAAATGGTGTTTCCGCTGCTCCACAACCTGTGGCCGTCACGTAAATTGAAACGGGCAGAATTACCATTGGTACAAATTAAAAACAAATAAAAAGGGTACACAGAACTGATTCGCAGAGTTCAAACTCCATTACCAGCTGATTTACTGTGCAGTGACCTGTGATTGTTTGCACTGAGGAAGTACTGCGCTCGGATCCTATCGGCCTCGTGGCTACGGCTCACACCAGTCAATAAGCTATTTAATTTAATGGGAAACGGTATTGATGGACTTGGAATGCAGCTCAGAGAGAAAAAAAGGAGGGAGAAGAAAGATGCAGCTGCAAAGAGCAGATAAAGTCTTCAACTCCGGGGTTCACTCTTGGGGTGTTTTCCCTTTTGTTATCTCATTAATTAAAGTCTGGAGAAGTCTCAGCTGGATTTGGGAGTGTCAAAGCCTTGCAGGAAAGGTGCTGAAGGCATGATTGCTATGGGGACAGGGACGAGGGGAAGAGATAATGTGGAGTACAATGTAGTACCCTGACCTTTCTGAGTAGACAAATCCATGAAGAAACAAAGTTGTTCAAAAGGGAAATCTGTCAAACCAGTCAAAGGAGAGGAAGGTGCTGCTTGGGAGCCAAATGCCTTCAACAAACACTGGTTTTTTTGGTGCCTCTTAAGTGGCTTCTTGGTCCGAGGGGCCTGGTGGATGGTCGCTGTCACTGACTAGTGGTCTTGGGCAAGCACTTTGCATTTTTAGCAGTGTGTTCTGGAAAGACCTGGTTTCCAGCATTTTCAGTGGGAAAACCTAGTGGGACCCTTGAGATCTTGCCATTGCTTTGGAGAAGAGCTCCAGGACAAGGGACTTGGCAGGGCCACAGGGCATCATGGTCCTAGGCTCCATTCCTTGCTTTCCCAGACTGCTTCTGGTTACTCTCACATTTCACTCCTGAAGTGGGAATAACTCTGCTTACATGGCCTCCTGGCAGGTACTAAGCGGCGTGCAGCTGCAGGGTGTCCCAAGGAAAGGCTGCAATAATAAGAATTATTATTATTTTTATTACTATTATTACTATTATTATGATTACTCGGTTAGTTCTTTAGAGTTGCTTTTCCTGAACATACACATATCTTCTTGTTCCAACAGCTACTGTAATTTCTGTCAGTGAACATGGATGCACACATGCATGTTCGATCATGAATTAATCCCACCAAGGTGGTTTCTTCGTGTGGGTGCAGGAGCTCAGCAGGAGGAGCCCATCCTGGGAAGCAGAATGTAATTGAGCCCATGCAATCCTGGAGGACATGACCTATCAACCTGGTGACTCCCCTGCTGCAATTTCTATGGCAACACTCCAAGCTTCCAAGTGGAAGGTTGGATTTGCAATGTCACATCGCACATTCACACAAGCCCAGGCACGAGTCTCTGTGGAGGTTTCCAATGAGGTGTCACAGCAGGGTCAGTCTGGTGCTGCTTTTGAGAAGGAGAATGTGACCATGGGTTGGGTTAGGAGAAGCTGTGGCTCAAGGAATGCCTGCAGGCCTTGCTTTGGCTGCTCCCTGTCTCCAAGTCTCCAGTATCTCTCAAGGCACTGAGATGGTCTGAAATTGGTTATTGACTAGATCCAAAGAGAGCAAAGTTTTCAGAAAGAGGAAAGTTACCATAAAGAAATCAGAATGCTTGCACAAACTGTGATGTCATATTCAAATTGGCCAAGGAGCCTTTCCAATGGACAGCCCTCTTTTAGACTCCTACATCTCCCTAAACACAACGGCATGATTCAATTTCCAACTTCATTAAAGTTCACCGCCCCCTTGGAAATTAATTCACAGCTAACAAAGTGCTATGTCAATGCATAAACTTCACTTGATTGCTTCAAGTTTTCTGTAGTTAGTAGCCTGTAAAGAAAACACACATTTGAGGAAATTAGAGTAGCAAGATAAATGAGGTGGAACCATCAAGAAGAGCAGAAGCTGGAGATAATCCATGTTTTAAAGTATTGCAGTGGCTTTGCAGTGTTTGGAGGAGCAGTATTATGTGGTTTTATGCTTTGGGCCTCACAGCTTTCCTCTGCACTGAGACGTGAGCAACCTGAGTGGATGAGCCATGCACTAGACATAATCTTCTGTCAGAGTAAACCAAGCGGCTGCAGATGTGCTAATCCAAACTAATCCTGCTTTCTCTGGAATCACTCTTCAGTCAATAGCGAGGCTCTCCAGCACCTCTCACCCATTGCCACATGGATGTCACACCCCAGTAGGACAAACAGCAGCAAGATGCAAGTCAGCTGGGAGCATCCTCCACCTCATTCTGTGAACCAGGGGATGTTTTTCTTGGCTTTGGCTAACGCAGCCCTTACGTTCCTGTCCTGCTGCCTTTAGCGTAATGAGGAGGATGTGCAGGCCACAAAGAAGATGTTTTATAAAACAATTACACCAACAGTCTGGACCATATTGAGCATTTCCTCAAAGTGAACAAACAGTTTGCAGATTGGACATGGCATGGATGCTAATCCCGGGAGATGGGAATTGGAGAGGGCTCTTACCAGATGGCTTCTCTGCCACTGTGCTCACTTGCTGGTGTTCATACATCTTCTCTTTGCAAAACAAAAAGAAGAGGAGGAGGAGGACCAGAGGCTACGTTACTTCAGCTCAGGGGAAGGTAATGAATGAGGGAGTTGTACAATTTGCTGTAAATAGCCTTCTTTTTACTAATGGAGAAGTTATGTGTGCAGAAAGGCAGGCGTTGTGGTGCAGGGTGCCTGTGCCATGTTGCACACACAGAAAGGTGCTGGTATAAAAGGTGGAAGCCTCTTGATCCTCCTTCTCTAGTAGACTGGATTCTGGAGAAGGACCATCAGAAACTACGCTGTCATGAGCCCAGGGTTTCTTACTGTGTATGGTGGCTAAGATTTCTTATGTGGGAAGCATTATTTTAAGCAAAAAAGGCAGATTGGGAATGCAGGCACAGAAGAGCATGTCAAATGAGAAAAACTTTGATCAAAATTCAAATCCAAGTCAGCCTCTAGCTATCTGCTGAACAGCATGCATCCTCCTGGATGGGGTTTTCCCCTTTTTTAAGAGCAGGAAGATGAAGAAAGCGCTTGGTATGAGGGAGGTCAATAGACACACTGCATCTTAAGTTCAGCTTAATCTCATTTTCTTTGGCCTCAGTGATTTGCTTCTCCAGGTTTGGTGGACCCTGAAGAAATGTTTTATCCTCTCCTTTCAGGTAATGTGGTGTTAAGAGGACTTTCCACCTTGTGGCCTAATTATGGAAGAATTCATTTCTGAGAGGGCTGCCTGGACTGTTTTTATGCTGCTTCCCTGTTCTCAGCTCTCAAACCAGGCCCCTTGCAAAGCCTTCTTTATAAAAAGCTAAAATTGCCCTTTAAGAGATAACTCCCTCTGGTGTTGTTTAATCCCAGGCATCCGCACTGCTGCTGCCAGGAGCTCAGCAGCTCCTGATGTCCCACTGGAGGTGAGCTGGGAATGGCTGCATCCACAGCATGCTTCTGGAATAAACCCACATTGGAAATAACTCCAGAAGCTGCTTTGAATGTGTTGAAAAAAACCCCCAATTTAACACAGACCATAGATTTCAAATGTAATCACCTTGATGGGGGAGATAAGCCTGTGTCTTATATTTTGACATTAAGTTACATTATGCTGTGACAATTATTCTATTTTAATGAAGGGGAAAAAAGAATGTTTAAAATATGCTAAAAAATCAGCCTGTTCTGACACCATCTACAGTTCTGTGATATGTTAGAAACATATTGATGTATAATCACAAGTGTGGCTGAATATATTTCATAAAAGCATGAAACCTAGCAAACTTTGTAAGACAGAGCAGTAAATATGTCCTCAGTACCACTCCTTATAATAGCAACAGCCTGTCTCTGGAAGAGCAACAGGAGCTGTACTCATCTTTATATCTCTTTCATTGCAAGAACAAGAGAGCATCCAGGGAAGTCGTCAGACAGCAGATATAAAACAAGCAAGAAGAGGTCATTTGTCACTGGCACAGGGTGCCCAGAGAAGCTGTGGCTGCCCCATCCCTGGCAGTGCTCAAGGCCAGGTTGGACACAGGGGC
>WYDI02010423.1:24361-40526 GCA_009867235.2 Psittacus erithacus | reverse complement strand
TCCCTGGCAGTGCTCAAGGCCAGGTTGGACACAGGGGCTTGGAGCAAGCTGCTCTAGTGGAAGGTGTCCCTGCCTGTAACAGGGGTTGGAGCTGGAGGAGCTTTAAGGTCCCCTCCAATCCAAACCACCCTGGGATTCTATGGTAAAGAGCTGCTGTGCTGGGTCAGGTTATTGTGATACAGACCCCAAACCAGGAATTAGGCTGTATTTGAGTTTTGAGCTATTCCTTCAGCTGGGCAATACAGGAAGCAGTGAGGGGCTGGGGCTGCCTGGTGCTGCATGGCCCACCTGTGTGCTGGCGCTGGGCTGTACTTAACATAGAGAGTACACGGGCTTGTAACAGGGCACAGAGGCTGTGTGGTGTAAGCTCTGCAAGCCCATTCGCTCAAAACATGCCTTAAAATGACTCATTGCAATTAATTTTAACCAAGCTTTTGAGAGTAGGCTTCAACATTCATTTCAGGCAGCCTGTCTCCAAAAAAAGTTCTTCCTGGCAAACTTGCTTATTGGAGACAAATGAAAAAAGGATGAAAGATGGATGGAATTAGAAGTCACCCTTTTCTTTCTTTTAGAAAGAGAAGAGCTGTGTGTTGGCAGTGATTTGGATTCTTCAACTTTAGTGAACTCCTAGAAATAAAACGAAATAAAAGGAAAACTTTTCCTGTCCTCAAAAAGCAGTAAGTGGTGAAGTGTAAAATTCTGCATCAAAAGACACTTTGTGCAGACTGGCAACAATTGCTAAGAAATTATCACAGATTTCACTTCTATTACATAGTTATTTTAGGAGGAAAACCAAAAGAAATAGGATTCGATGAAAAAGGAGAGGCCTTGGCTCCATTTCTCTCTTCAAAAACTTCATCTCCTGTCCTAGGATTGGTAACAGGGTTGGATGTGATCGTCCTTGCAATTTAGTTTCTCCTTCAAACGGGGAAGGAAATGCTGCGTCACAAACACAGAAGCTCCCAAATCACTGTCATTTCTCTTCAAATACCTCCAGAAATACTTTTGTCTGTAACAGCATCATTCGCCAAAGGCACATCCCTAGTATTTCCCAGAGAAGCTGGTGATTTGACTCCTCTTTTGCTCATTGGCAAATGAGAAACGGAGACTGTAAATGCTTTGCTCTGAGAACAGTGAGTCAGTGTCAGATAGGAGTGAAGCCTCTGACCTGCACTCATGCTGTAACTGCAGGTTGTACTCCCACGTATAATACTGTTGAGGGCATAATTGAATTTGGCTTTTCCCTTGAGATCCTCTGCAGCCACAGACGTGCAGGAGAGAGATTTGTCACTTAAATAATCAGATTAAACAAGTCTTATGCTTCATGCTAGCCCAAACGCTGCGTGGGACAGGGAGGATTTATTCTACCCTTTGCAGAGTGTGGTCTGAGTTGTCACACACAATAGAGGGATGTATGCGGGGAGGCTTGTTTTTCTCTGAAACACCGTGTATTCAACATTCTTGATAGCAAGATAGCACACTCCATCTGAAAGGGAACAGGCTGCTGCCTGATACAGTCTGGATATCAGCAAAGCCTTGTTGTGTCTCAGATTAGGCTGGGTAGCCATTCAGGATACCTGATTTTTTTCTTGCTTTGTTGCCAGTGGGGAATGGAAAAGCGTAGTTAGATGTGTGTATGTAGACCTGGTGGGGTTTGCTTTTATCTTCTGCCCTCCCTCTTGTGATTTCCACAGCATGTAGAACAGGCTCTCCTCATGCTCAGGGATCTCATCCCCACTGCAGCATGCCCATGCACAACCCCAACCCTTCAGTACTTGCTCAGTTTCAGGGCAGCAGATATCTCCTCAGTGATGCCAAAGACAGAATTCACACACACTGAGGTAATGATGTGCTTCAGCAGAGTACTGGAGAGGGGCTATGTGCAAGACACAGGGACCAGAGACCTCTGATGCCAGCATCGAGTCTGTCTTTTCTTGCATGGCTCTAAAATGGCTGAAGTCACAACAGAAACAAGCTCCAGGGCAAGCTGCAGGAGCTGCAGTTAACTCCTTTCCAAAGCCTTTCTATTGAAGGCTCATCAGCACAGCTGATAGAGAAACATTAAGAAGCACACAGTGTCCAGAGGCTGCTGCCAATGAGAAATGTTCTCTCTGAAGTTGCGGTTTGAACATCAGGGACTCCTCCTGTGCTGCTCTTACTAACATCAGAACTCAAGGAGCCTTCTCCCGTCTCCAGGAAAGCATCCAGCAAAGTACTGAGGCTGCAGACTCGCAGGCGAATCGATAGACTTTGGCTTTAGCAAAAATGTGCTGTGATCAATATTTAAACAGGATCCAAATATACCTCTTTTTTTCCAGCTGCCTGCCAAAGATGTAGCGGGGAGGAGAGGAGGGCAGCTCTCCTCTGAGTGTCATTAGTGATGACCTCCAGTCTGAATGGGCCTTTCCATGCCAAGGGCTGCTCAGCAGCAGGACCTTGGCACCACGAGCCTGTTCTGCTGGAGGTTGGAACTGAGATCGCATCAATGCTTGAAAAATCCCTCTGTTGCAGGAGCATGGGAATCACGATGCAGCTCAGGGTGGTGGGGGATGTCTCAGGCTCAGCGGCTGGTGCAGATCTGCTTCAGACATGAAGGCCAGTAGATAGGGTCTCCAGGATTGATCTTCAGTCCATTTGGAGGCCAGAAAATGCTGAGGGAAAACTTCCTTTTCCCCACAAGATCCTAGGAGTAAGCATGTGCTTGATTGGAGCTCAGGGGCTGTGGAACAACAGCCATCAGACCCAGCTGTGGGTTATTGTATCCTCCCTGTGGGTACCAGCTGAGATGGTCAACAAAGATGTCACTTATTCCGCTGTTTGATTTCTCCCTTTTGCTGGCTAAGGTCAAGCATGAAAACAAACCAAAGTACTTCCAGACAATGGGGGATTTATTTTTATTTACTTATTTTTCTGCCACCTGATTCTGGCCAGTTCAGCTTGTTTTTAACTTGGTGGGATATTACTTCACTTCCCAGCTACCTTAAATCAGTTTCTCTGATTGTATCTTGGACAACTGAACAGAAACCTTAGGCTGGCAATTTCTTCTTGCTGACTTTGGTCATTTTTATCATGTTTCAGGCCTTTCTTTCTAAGGGGAAGTTCTGGCTGAATTGCTTTCAAAGCAATATTCATCCTTAACTTCATCATAAAGCATTAAGGAGAATTTAGGTAATCAAATCCAAGTCCTCATCTCCTAAGAGATACATACGATCTATATTGTGTAATTACTTCTCTTTTCAGAGGGGCTGTCATCATTTGATTAGCTCAGATTAAGGCTGATCCTGTGATGCCAGCGGGTGAAGATGTCCTGCTCTGCACCATCCGTCTTCAGGCACCCAGCCAGTGCGAGGATCAGGAGGGAAGGAGCACTTTGCCAGAAGATACAACCATGTGTAACTGGATAATACAATAGAGATGGGAAAAAAAAGGGGTGAATATAAAGGGGAAAGATCTCCCACTAAAGCCCAATAGCTTGTCAAAAAGCCTTTCAGGGGAAACAGAGACAGTTCTGTCAATCTTGAGTAATTTAATATGGGACTGATCAAAGCAGCAGATACTGAACAGAGTGAACAATAATGTGTTTGCTAAGAAAGAACTGGTGACCTGTAGGTATTTCCCCAAGGGGAAGGGATGGGGCTGCACCACATGCATTGCACCCAGCTCTGCTAATGGCTTTGTGCACTGTCTTGGTCAAGTGTTCTGGGTCTGAACATTTGTCAGATAAGGACAGTAATACCTACAGCAAGGGTGGTGGTAATGAATGAACGTTTTATCTGAAGTGCTAAATAAGTGCATAGTTTTATAACAGGTAGAATGCAAGTTTGATGTTAGCACTGCACCACGGGCTGTTTCAACCTCATATCCCTTCCTGGCTCGTCAAGGCCAATTAGCAGCACTGCTAGGGCTTGAATTCTCAACCATTGGAGAAGTTGAGTAAATATGGCTAAGTATTCAAGTAAAACTTAATTGCATTGTAACTTTGGAACAAGAAGAAAAGCATTCGTTTGATTTTAGATGCTGACACAGATGGTTATTTTTCATTATAATAATAATAATACAAATAATTCCCTTCCTCTGCCCCACTTCTTTTATTCAGATAGGAAAGAAGCAGATTGGTCAAATTAAATTAGGGTAGCCTGAACATTTCATTACTATTTTTTAAGATTTTAGGGCAAGAGACACTTAGAACAAAAGCTTGATTATGGGTTTAAACCTTCTTGCATAAAACCTGACCTTTTCCCATGGGGCTGCTCTCCAGTGGCTTCTGAGCTCCTGATAGAGATCTACAGCTGCAACAGCCAAAGTCGGGCTTGGAGAGAAGGAATCCAGGCTGGGGCTTAACACACCGATGGGAGCACGCTCACTGCTGCACCTTTAAAAGGACTTGTAGAGGTTTCCTTGAGTTTTATGGCTGGTGAAGGGGAAGACAATGGAAAAAATAGGCTGGAATAGGAATAAGAAGGCATGGGAATAATTTTCTGTGTCTGTCAGACAATTGTGTGAGATTTTTAATAACTTCTTTTAATAAATGCTAGTGTGGAAGCTGCTCAGACAGGCTGCAGACCTGGTACCGTGCTGGGGAGAGCCGCACATGTGGCTTCTTGGTGTGACCACACTGTTGTCTTCATTATTATTGTTATCATGAGGAAGTAATGATAGTAAATAACAGGAAGATGAGTGGAATGCAAATTAGAATCATAGAATGGTTTGGGTCTTCATTAGAAAGAGTGATTAGTGCTGTGTCATCTGCATTTCCCCATGGTACAAGCAAAGTGAAACTCCTGACTTTTAAGTGCATATAGGTTGTTTATCTTGAACCTGTTCAGGCCTTTGTTTTATATCTCCAGGTTACTGGAGAAGGGGCAAGGAGGAGAGTTTGCCAGGCTATGGGCATCTTACTGTCTTTGAATGCAGAATATGATGTTCTTATGCAGAAAATACTGAGGGATGAACTGGGAGAGGAAGCCATTAAATTCCTGCTTATCTGTGCAAGTGAGAGGGATTCTTTGTGCCCATTTTCATTTCCATGGCTTTTTGCCTGGCACAGCATCCTTGCTAACCCTCCTCTGTGCCTGTCTCTCCTGCAGATGGTAATGCCACAGGAGCCTTTCCCTCTATTTTAAGAACTAGAAGTGTGACTAGCCAATATGATACCATGAAATGAGCCCTCACAGGTTATTCCTGACACTTCCTTCCCTTTCCTCACCCTGTCTGCAACATTCAGTGTAGTTTGGATCACACAATTGATTTTATTTCTCTTTCACTTGGCCATCCTTGGGCTTCCAGTACCTTCTGTTTTTTCCTTTCCTCTATCAAAAAAGAAAGTGCAGTCTCAAAGGGGACAGAAAATGGGTGGATGAACCCACTGCAGCGTGGCAGTTATCTCCTGCGTGGATGTTGACCTGAGATGGCTGCAGTTGTCTGTTTGACAATTGTAGCTGAGCTTGTCTTGAGCACCAGGGGGGATGGTTTTTCCTTCTCCAATTTCCACGCTCAAATCCTTTCTTGCTTTAGCTGTGCCCACGTGCAGTTGTACACCTGAGTAGGTATGATACTTGCATTGAATCAATACTATGATTTATGCATAAAGGCCCAGAAACCCTGCAAAACAATTGTGCAAGTAATTCTTCATGAGCCAGACTTAAAGCGTTTGCCAACAGGCTAAATTACCCTCTTGTTAAGTGTTGTATTTTGTTCTTCCCTCTTTCTTCTCCTCTGTGTATGCCTTAATATTGATAAGTGTTCTCTAGCATGAGAGAGCATTTGCATTTTCTGCTAAACATCATGTGGTTGAATACATCAAAAGATCCTTTTGTTCTTTCCCTATTTGTATTCTCTCAAATTCAGGACTTGATTTCAGTGATAGCTGCATGCGCTGTGGCTGGAGGTTCTGTACTCAGGTTTGTTAGTAAGGCTCAACCCTTAGTAGCCTCCAAGCAGTTCTCTTAAACACTCAAAGTGCGGTGGAAAGCCTTTCTCTGTGATATTTGAGTAAGATGTTTGAGGTTCCCTTTGGATTCTCTGCTGTGCGGAGCTGACTCAGTGGCTTTCCTGCCTGTGGTTAGACTTCAAGTAGCTGCTGCAAATCAACTTAGTGATATTAATAATTTCTCTCCTCCCTTGTGTGGCTGCTTGCAGATCTTGACTGTTCTTTGGTTTTAAGAATTCAGTGCCCTTCAGTCCTACTGTCTTTCCCATGGTTTTGGTGCCTACCTTTGCTTGCCATTCTTGATTTAGCAGTAGTTCTGTGTGTGGATACTCCATTGGATGTGAGATGCGCTGTGGTTGGGTTTCAGGCTCCGGTCTTCTGTGGCTGCTTGTGGCTGCCCCACTTCATCTCAGGGGCTCCAGCACCATCAGGAACACTGACATGGGGGCACAGGCACCCTCCCACTGATGGCAAGAGCCTGAGCGTAGTGCTTCCTGTTGCTGATTCAGTGGTGACTTCTGCAGTGCAGAGGCTCCTACACTGTGATCCAGAATGGGAAAGGGCTGGGAAACATGAAACAGGAAACATAATCCACCTTTTTCCGCATTGCACTTTGCCAAAGCAGATGAAACCAGGTTGAGATTAATGCCCTACATACGAACTTCTGCCAGGTGAGACAGTTGAATTCTTTGCCTGGTTGTCTCTGTCCAGCAGCTTTAATCATAGAATCATGGAATGGTTTGGGTTGGAAAGGACCTGAAGATCAACCAGTTCCAACCCCCTGCCACAGGCAGGAGCACAGAATAAGACTTTAAGAATCTTGTCTGTCAGGACCAAATTGCCAATGTGACATCAAAGCTCCCCAGCTTAGTTAATGTTTATTTAAATGACCATTTTCTCCTGGCAGATAAAAGATTGAACTGTTATGTTGCTATTGCTGTGTTTTAAAGTCCTCAGATATGAAGGTGCCTGAAGCCAGCATTTGATTCTCATTATGTTATGACATTTTTTCCCCCTGCATAATTTGAATAACACTCTGTTTAACTCAGCAGCAGGAGGGATATGGGGGTTTTCTTTACAGTTTAGAAAGTGAAGTGAGTTCTGTAAAACCCTCTAGTCTTCAACAAGACAAAAACTAGATTCTGGTGTGGGGAGCAGAGTGCTCATTTTCTCTAAACACCTTTTTGTGTTACTGGAAATTATCACCCAGGGTTTGTATTTACTGCAGTGATTAGTATAGCATAACCACTCAGGCAGAGGCAAGTGGCCAGCACAAAGGGGGTTTGAATGGCATGCACACCTTTCCATTAGGGAAGAGATTGATAGCTACCTGCTCTCAGATTGCCACCTCTGAAGGGATCATTACCAGCAATTAGCCTTCCCTGCCTAGCACAGGCCACAGGGTTTCAGCTGGCTGTTTTTGATTCAAGCTTACATCTCACTGCTTAAAGTAAAGCAGATATTTAAGGGGAGGCAATCCTGTCCTGGCTTGATTTAAAGGCTTGAAGTAAATTCCTTTCAGGTGTCCCTATTCTGCACTGCTCCTCATCCACTGACCTGCATTGGGAAGTACGGTGAGGCATGTTGCAGACACCCCCCCACTCCCATCCCCCGCCCCTCTAAGCTCCCATTAGCTTCCATTGGCATCATTTTGCATCCAGCCCTGAATGTTGTGGGTCGAGTGTTCAGCAAACCCAAGCCGCTTCCTTCATCCCATGCTTCAAAAGAGCATCAGGTCCTCACAAAGTCCAGATCTCACTGGGAGCCAGATGGTTTTTATGCTCCTTAAGACAGCATCATCCTGAGACACGGCAGAGTTCAAGGCCAGGTTGGACAGGGCTTGGAGCAAGCTACTGTAGTGGAAGGCATCCCTGCCCATGGCAGGAGTTGGAGCTGGAGGAGCTTTAAGGTCCCTTCAACCCAAACCACTCCGTGATTCTATCATCACTTTTAAAATGAAATTTCTTGGGCACTATAGATTTTTTCTACCACCCTTCTCCTGCCTTAACCATGAAGCATTCCTGCCTCCCTGATCATATGCACGTTGAAATGAAAGTCAGATTTCATTCAAGTTGTCTTAAATCCTACTTCTTACTGCTCCTCTGGGTATGTTATTGAAACTCCAGACACTCTTCTCCATTTAAGGAGTTAATGAGAGTCATTTTAAACCCTTGTAACATATCTGCTATTCAGAAACATATTTCCAAGGTCTCTCAAACAGCTTTGCTCTGTAACACAATTTGAGGCAGCAGTTTAACACACTGTTTTGCTAAACGACTGCGCTCCATATTCTGGCATCCTGTGTTCTGCTTCGCCTCTGTGTGAAAATGTGTATCTCAAAGTTCACGTGGTCCTTGAGGAGGTCACTGCAGCCTTTGGCCGCAGCAGCTGTTGTTCGCTGGATCTCATTGCCTTAAAACCAAGGTCAGAATACAACGATTTAGTTAATTTTGTATAACCTCGTGTCTGTCTGCTGCCTTGTGTTTTCTCCTACAAAGGCCAAGTCTGTTCTGTTTTCTTCAGAACCCTGACGCCCTTTACCACTAATGTTGATTCCAGATTAAGCCTGTTCCATATTTCATAACTCTCCCACTGTGCTGCAGCCTTCCAGATGTTGCACCGGTTCCATGCTTGGCTGCAGGCGAGGAGCAGCTGAGCTAAGCTGCTGCTGTCATGGTGTTGTCCAGTTCCTTCCTTAATGTCAACATTATCCCAAAAGCTTGTAAATGTGTCAGTGGAAGCAACCCCCATGAAGTGTCACAGTAGTTTTTCATTTGCTTTCACACCAAGTCTCACCTCCAAAGTTGCAGAGTGCTGCCAGCAATCACAGAAGTCAGGGCAAGCTTAATTTCATTTAATTAATTAATCCCTCACTATAAAAGTTTGAAGAGAAATGGAGGTATATATAAAAAAATATGGAAACTAATAATTTATGAGTTATGGCATAAAACCAGCAGCAGACAGGGTGTGGGGTAGCAGAAGCAAGAGCCTTAAAGCCATAAAATAAGGTTGCTCACTGGCAGGACCATGCTTCGCTCTGACAGCAGTTCACATTTTCTTTAGCACACAGAAATCAGTGTCACAGGGAGCTGCAGCCACCAAAAAGCTGGTCCAGAGCTGCCAGAGCATCCCTGCAGTGCAGAGGGGGCAGAGGCTGTCTCGAGGGCACGTGTTGAAGGAGCGATATGAAGTGATCACTCTGATGGTAGAGTTTTCTGTCCTCTCCACTGACACGTTGTGTTAGCTTAGGCAGTGGAATTATGTCTCTGTGTGTTTATTATTGTGACTTGCATGTCTGACCTCAGCTGGGCAAGTGTTGAGGGAAAATCAGAGTTTTAAATCTTAAGAACAGGAGAAGCTTTCCAATGTTTAGTGATGGGGAGGTTGCAGTGGACTCAGAGTTTGTAGGGTGGGTCTCAAAAGGCTCAAATATTGCACTAAACACTCAGTTGTTTATCAGGACCCCATCTGAGCCTGACCATCAAGCTAGAAATCTCACCTTCACCAGGGTTTTGATAAGATTTCCAGAACTTCCTCCCGGGGTCAGCCCCTGCATGTGCAGAAAGAGCCTTTCTCACCTTACCTGGGGTTTTCATTTCCATTTCATTCCATGAGCTTGGGAAGTGTTAGAAGCCGAACAGAGAGTGAGAATTATCTTTATCCAAATTAAGCTAAGCCTTGCAGCAGTGCTGGCTTCAGAGCGTGGAGGTTCCTCATCTGTTTATGTGCTCTCCTAAGCCACTGGCTCAGAACAAAAGAGGTCAGCAGCCATCATTTCTTTGACCTCAGAATTGCTAAACTCTTCTCACTTCTGCTGCTCTCTTGCTGGCTCCAGAAAAAATAGGGAGGTTTTGTACTAAATCCTTTGCAGGGCAAGAAAGAAATCTGTCCCCTGGGGAGAGGAGGCAGCAAAGGAGAAAATAAACTCTCAGATTAAATTTTAAAATCGCTTTATTAACACTTTTTTCTCTTTAAACCTTAGTTCCTCCATGAACACCCACATCTTGAAACCTTCCTCTTCCTTAATAGCGCTCTCTCATTTAAACCACAGTAAAAAGAGAAATATTGAGGAAGGAACGAAAGTGTCTCTAATTCCCACTTAACCCCTTACACAGTTGCTATGGGAACAACAAACACACGATTTCAGTGGTCCTTTTGCATCCTTATAGACAGAGCTTCATTTGCAGCTGCACATGCACTAAAATCACTGCGCTGCGCACAGTGAAGAGAAACTTCTTTGCAAAGACACCAGTCTGGGCTCCGCTGAGGAACATGATGCTAAGCACAGTGAAACTCTGTCTGCTTGGCAGCCCCCCCAGCAGTAGTGACTGTCATGGGTGTGCCAGGCTGTCCTTGCAGCCTTTGGTAACATCCTGTGAAAGAACAACATTGAACACAAAGGCATTCACAGGTACAGAGGAGCTGATTGCCTGTGGACCCAGGTAAGTCCCAAGCCTTTAACCAGTGCAAATGAGCTCCCCCATCTTTTCATCCTGACGAGTCACTGGCAATAAATACCTTGAGGTATTTACATGGTGCTGATGGGTTGTTTTGGACTGGCTCTGCAGGTGGGGCAGACACCTGAGCAGATGGTGGTTATCACAGCACAGATCCCTTCCGATCGCCCTCTGCTCTGGGTACCCAAGCGGAAGCGAACCTCATCGTGTGATGTACAGTTCATCCTTGTTTGTAAGTGGACATTGTAATTTCATTTCTCCTCCTCCATGCATGCACCCTGTGGGAAAAATCCAGCTGTTCTTCCAGTGACACTGGGGTATCCACCTGAATTCATCTCCTTTTGCTGGGGAGAACCTGAGCTCCATTGGAGTCTGCTGGTGGGTGACAACCAACGTCTGTCTCGGTGTCAGTAAGAAATGCTGTTTGTCTGAGGTGAGAGGCAGCCTTGGCTGCCCACATCCATCAACAGCACTGATGGATGAATCCAACAAGCCTTGCCTGCAGTGTTGTCCAGTGGAGCAGTTTTCCAAACACAACCACCTGACACGGGCCAATTCCAAAGCAACAGCTCTCTCCAGTCTTCAAAGCATCATGCGAGGTGTATTTATTTATCCTTTCATTTCCATAGGCAGTGTGTACCCTACACACTTCATTGACAGTGATTAGTGTCTTTCACAGTTTGATTCCACAGCAATTGCCTACGCCAAAAGGCTCAATGTATTTCCTTAAACAAATCAAGCTTAATAAATATTCATGTGCAGTGTCCTCGCTGTACATTAAGCCTGGATCTCTGTAGCTAATGATTTGAATGGCTGATAAAATTGTATTTAAATATTTTATGCAGAAAGAGAGCTGTCACTGAGACAGCATGTACACAAGTCAGTGAGTGCAGGTACGCTCCAAATGGTCACGCATTGGCACTGCACTCCCAAAATCCTCTCTTAAAGTCCCCAGCCCTCCAAAGGCTGTCCCTTCCTCCCTTCTTCCCTCCTTCCCCTCCATCCTTCCCTCCTTCCCCTCCATCAGTTGTTAAAGCTAGCAAAGAAATCTGCAGCGGAGCCAGAAGCTGACATGGCCACAGCTTTGTTAGGGCTCCTGCTCCCCTTTCCCTGCCCCAGTCTCTCCTTTCAGCTCATGGTGAGTCCTGGAATTAGTCTTTTCTTATCAGAAGACTGGCATTAACATGGTGGAGGTTCTCTGTGACTTTGCCCTTTTTACCTTCCCTTCCATGATGTCTGGAAAACAGCTGTTTGACAGGGCTGGGGGACTGGCTTGGATCACACTGACAGCTCTGCACTCACTGGCCAGGGCACCTTGCAGAGCTACCGCATGTGTAGTGGGGGTTTGTCCCTGGACAGAGCTGGGGGGATGCTGAGTTGGTTTCCTTCCCAGTTAACTTGAGGTTTTGAAGGTATCCTCCTCACCAATGCACCAGCACCCACGGGTGGGAGGCAAGGCAGTGCAGGCTGGCTGTGCCAGGGCCCTTAACTGAGGGATGCCTGGCCCAAACTGGGATGCTATAATGCAGCCTGCCTAGCCCCAAAGCAGAAGATGTGTGTGGAGTACAAATCAAAGCAGTGCCATGTGCCAGGACTGGTCCTTGATCTACAGTCACGTGCTTCTTTCTTACAGGTTTTCATGGCCAATGAATTTGCAATGAACCTGAGCAGAGGAGGAGAAACACTGGGTTTAATTCAGGATGACCAAGTACCACTGTGGGAATCACAGGCTACCCTTGGTTGAGCTTTTCTCTGTGCTGGGAACCACTAGGCAGCTTTCAGTGTGAGCTTCGGGGAGATGCCAGCTGGGAGAGGTGAGGTAAGTGCATATTTCTTGGGATATATCACCTGGCAAGCAATTTCAAAGGCTTAAATCCTTCTTGGCTCTCAGAGTTACAGGCTTAGATGCAGCTTTGTGACTAGTCCTTGATATCCTAAAAACACACAATGAGCCTTTTAAATGAATCTAAGCACAGGCCATATCCATCAGTGTGTTGGAACAGGAAACATGCAGCAATGTGCTTATTGAAGTAACCTGCACTGTGCAATCCCTCCTTCCCTCCACCTTTAATTTCAGATCCATGTTGAGGATTTTCCCCTCTGTGATATATTAGTTTCAACTATTGACTCACTAGACTCTGTGATTGATAGAACTCAAACATTTTAGTCTTATTACATCCTCTATACTTTAATTAACTTCAGCACGTTCATCAACTTGAATGCTGAGATGTGGATCAGCAAAGTAAATGAAAGGGAGATGGAAAAATAGCTCTGGATATTATCTCCCCATGTGTAGAGCTCCTGCTCCCAAGCCAGACACATTCAGAAGCTATGGTTTGGAACTGAAACCCCTGCATGGGACATTTGATATCAGGTTGCTTTATTTAAATGGAGATGTTCAGACTGCACAGGAGTTTTATCAAGTACAGAGACAAAGACTGTTTAAAAGAGTGATGTTTCAAAGAAAGGGTCCAAGCGGCAGGAAATTCAGTGCAGGGTTCTGTCTTCAGTGTGTAAACTCATTTGTATACCTCATGTACCAAAATCTAGTATTGCTGAGCTCAACAGCTAACAGGAAGAGCAGAATCAAGCTGATGTCCTCAGCAGCCAGCGTCTTACCTTTATAATCACCACCAAAACTAAATGCAGGTCACTCCACAGCCTTGGAATAACATGTACTCAGGGGAAATAGGTTTTAATATTCTGAGGTTGCCTTATGTCCTGGCAGTCTTCCTCAATTCCATTATCATACCTTTGTGTATTCCTCCTAGCCGTATAAATATGCAATCAGCATTTAAAGTCTTGCTAAACTTTTAGCTTTGATGATAAGGTTGTGATTCCAGTATCAAGATGAAGAGCTAAACACATTGGGCTGGTACAGCAAATACTTCCAGCAGGTGATTCATCTCTCTCTTTGGGGGATCCACTGGGTTCATTACTTGCTGTACCTGGTTCAGTAGATGGCACATTTGATTAAATAAATTATGTATTTTCTAAATGAGTGGTTCATTTTTCTATTGGATAATTTACCCACTGCTGGGGAGCTGTGCTCAGTTCATCATGCAGGGCATCTATTAGATTTTCAGTGATACATAAGTATCATACCTGCCTGAATGGCTCATATATCCATGATATTATCAAATTCTGCACCGAGAAGCACTTTATATGCAAAACGTGATGTGAAACATGTCCAATATGTTATGCAAATAGAACTGTACTTGCCTGAACTTGCAAAATGCACAAACATGAAACTATTACTTGCAATTTCTTTCAATTTTAGCAGCCCTTGTATACACGCAGTACTTAGTAATGTCTTTAAAATGCCTTTTGGGGAAGTACCCTCTGTTCCTCGCGCACTGTGCACTAGGAAGATGCTTCACCCATTACTGAAACACAACAGGGTGTGAGGCAGCAGATGATGGTGCACACACAGATCCTGCAGCTTCTGCTGGGGTGGGATGTGACAGCTGCTCCTACAAGGATCCCTCACCCAGCCCAGCAGTGCTGTTGCTACCACACTTCCTTTCACAAAGCACATTCTTCATCCTGACACAATGCACAGCTCCATAAAAACAAGTGAGTTGTGCGCAATCCAGTAGGGACCGGATGAAGCAGAGATTCATGGTGTGATGTTCCATCAGACCCTTCCATTTGATTCCCAAACTAACTCTTCTTCCTCCAGATACGCCAGCTCCTGACCCCAGCTGCTCATGGCATATCTTAACTTCAGAAGACGTGCTGGTTGCTGGTCTGCACCCACAGCCCTTCCTCTCCAGTGGCCAGGCATTTGGTAGGTACAGAAGAACCCCCAAAAGCAAAAGTATAATGATAAAAAGGGAAAAATAGTACAGAGGTGGCCAGAAGCAGAGTTCTGATTTTCTCCACTTGCCTTGTTGAGGTCAGTGTGTATTTTGGATGAAGTTTACCATTCCCTAACCCATGGAACAGCCTCCCTGATGCTGCTGGGTTCAGAGCCACCTAAAACTGTATCTGTCTCCCAAAATGGGACACAGTGCTCTTTGGCAGCACACAGCAATGCCAAACTCCCGTCAGTACAGGGAGTGAGCCATCCCCAGCCCTGTGGGTATTTGAGATGGCAGTTAGATGGGCAGGGAGATTGCCTGCGCTGGAATTTGGCCAGGACACTGAGATGAGCCAAAAAAGCATCTCTTTGGGACAACTGCTTCCAGTTTGGTTTGCTGTGCTGTAGCCAGCTCTACCCAGCCCAGTAACAGCGTCTCTACGACTCGCAGCTGTATAAATCATTCTGCCTTTAATTACTGCAATGTGGTATTACGTACATACAGCATAGAGAAATCTCCAATAAATGGAACCTTGCCCTGAAATTAATACTTAATCTCCTGTTTTGCTGCTTTTTTTCACTCACTGAATGCTGTGACCTTGTAGTTCATACTATTTGTGGGGCTCTGCTCCACATTAGAAGCTGTTTGCCGGAGCAGAAATTGTGTGAGAAACCTGAAATTTTATAGCAGCAAGATTTAATTTAGATAGCAGGGGCTGATCATTGAGACGTCTTTTGTACCATGCTAAACTTTCCACATTAACAACTAACAAGCAGGCAGCAGCCTTGGAGTAAAATGAACACATGGCACACCAGGAAGCTGCTCCAACAGACACAGTGGCACCTGGGTTGTATTTCCCACCAGAGCCCCATGTGTTCCTCACCCAATGGGGACAGTTCCTATGGTCTCCGTGGTCTTGGGAGCCCTTCTGCCATGGCATGGGGGGCTGCTGCCAGCACAGACAACGCAGGGCAGGGACCGGGGCTCCATCCTGCTGCTGCCACCCAGTTTTCATGCAATTCCCAGTGAGTCGCTTAATCTCATGCCATCACCTTTAGCAAAGAGGGGAACCATCCTTCTCACTTCCGCAGCCTTTGACTGTCTGGCTTTTTTTAGCATGTTAATTTATGGGAACAAAGAGTGTCTTTCCCTATGTGTATTGAGAGCATCTGGCACCAATTATGAATCAGGCTTCTAAGAGCTTAAATACTATAAATGTGAACCAAAACTGCCAAAATCACTTCTTTTTTCTTTCTATGCAGCTGGGTACATTTCTGCTATCTTGTTATCAGAAATGACCTTGGCTTTGACTTTGTGATTTACTTGCCATAAATTGAGTGGGTGCAAAAATGAAGCTGACTCCTTTAATATTGCCATATGAAACGTTCAGCTCTGCTTAGAATTTGCCCACCCTTCTCCCACTCCATTTGCCTGGCAGGCTGAAGCTGCCAGTGTTCCAGACAACTTCAGACCGTTGTAACTGTTCCCCAAGTTTAACCAAACTTCTTTTTCTTTTCTTAATCTTGGTAATCAATAAAATGCAATTGATTTTTACAAGCATAAATCATAAGTGCCTCCCAGTTCTCAGAGAGTGCATTCAGTCTTGGTAATGAGACTGAGTGATCTACTCTTTGTTTTGCTATATGGGCTGTTTGTCATGTTGAAGAGGCTGCTGCGAGCGACTCCACTTTGAAGAGAGATTTATTTTTATAAACCAATATTCCTTTTCTTGCAAAAAGATATCCCCTCCCCCCACTCCTGGTGGTGTAATTTAACGTCGTGTTTAAGCACACAACCTTGGGGTACCTGTCCATCCTCAGTGCAGTAGCACTGGCTGGATCGGGGTTTCTCAGGGGCCCCCCAAGACAAGAGGAACATGGACCTGCTGGAGTGAGTCCAAGGAGATGCTGCAAGGGCTGGAGCAGCTCTGCTCTGGAGCCAGGCTGAGAGAGCTGGGCTGGGGCAGCCTGGACAAG
>WYDI02010423.1:0-21203 GCA_009867235.2 Psittacus erithacus | reverse complement strand
GTTCAAGGCCAGGTTGGACACAGGGGCTTGGAGCAAGCTGCTCTAGTGGAAGGTGTCCCTGCCCAGGGCAGGGGTTGGAGCTGGAGGAGCTTTAAGGTCCCTTCCAACACAAACCAGGCTGGGATTCTGTGATTCTCCTCCCCTCCACACTGGGCTCCTGCATCTCACTGAGCCCCAGGAGGTCTTGTACAGTGCAGGGAGCAGTGGGCTCATGTTTTTTGGCACCCTCAGCAGCTGGAATAGGAGTAGCTGGAGCAGTTACACTCCAACAGAGCATGGTGGCAGTCAGGGTGATTGTGGACCCTTCAGTCACTCATGTGACCCAGAAGGCCGGGAGTAAAGCAGTTGTTTCTCATTCATCACAGGCAGAGCCAGTCTTTTCATGTAATTAGCACTTGCATCACCTGGTGGGGAGCAAGAGTGTGCACAGAGCTTGGGGCAGGGATGGGCTCCACCCAGCAGGACATCATTGCTCCCAGCTGCAGCCCTGCAACTTGCTCCCCTGAGCTCAAGTGACCATCACCTGAAATACCTCCACCCCAGGGCTCCTCCTTTAGCATGTTGGAGCAGGAAAGCACCAGGCTTTATAATGGTTCTGGAGCTTGACTGTGCTCTTGTAGGAAGAAGAATAGACTGTAAGGTGTGAGGAGAGGACAAAATGCAGGGGAAATGATTAGGTCTGTAGTGGGTAACAAGTCAGGTAACTCACCCTGCAGCCACTGCAGAAACCACCAGGAAACCCCAAATCTGTGGTGTTGTCATGCCTGCAGTAGGCTCCAGGTAAGAACAGCGCAGCTCTGGAGCCCACATCCATGTGCACAGGCAGAGCTGGTGAGTACAAACAGGCTCCACAACGGAGTGTTCTGATGTGATATATAAGCTGCTGCTTTAAATTATTCATTTGTTTGCCATAGTGTGTTTGGTTTATATTTAGTTTGATGTGGTCTCAGGGTTGGAGTCATTTTCTAACTCACTGAATGATCTTTTTTTACCCGCTTAAGCACCTTCTGTGTCACGTGAAAACAATTTTCAATCAAGAGTACAAAGCACCCACTTGCAGCCGATGGACTCTATTTCCTGTGAACATAATTTAGCAGCTTTGGCTATATTTCATTTAAATACATTTGCATGGTGTGACCAAGGTAGCCTTTAACTTAGGGTGAACCAAACTCCTTTCCATGCAAATACTTCCAGGAGGGAGTGACCCCTGCAACATCCAGGTTAAATACACTTTTGCATAATGTGTGTCTGATGTGAAATGCTATTTCTGCCTCTCTCTTTCTTGCCTCAGTTTTTTTTTGTTAAGGAAAGTAATTAAAGTAACGCATTTGAGGGTTGTGGAGGGGAATTCTGATTTGGTTTTTGTTCATTTGGAGCTATGGAACATGCCTGGGATTGCAGTGGGAGCTGCCCTGCTGGCGGTGACAGCCGGTGTGCCCGGTCAGAGCTGCTTCCCTGGGTCAGCCTGGCAGAAGGAAATGCCATAATGCCTGTTTCCTCCCTGGATTCTCTTCCGCTGAGTGATTTATTAATTAGAGTATGTCAGTTGGAGAATAAAACCTTGGCCTAGTTTTGTTATGAGTGTTTGCTTAGTACTGCAAGTGGAGGATGTAAAGACCCGGCTGTAATGTGACAAATGAGGTTTTGGGGAGCAGCGTTCTCTAGCTTTCATACAAAGATTTCCATGCACCTTACAGAGGAGAGAAAGGACCATTTTACAGGTGGGAAAACTGAGATACAAGGAATTGAAATGACTCAGTGGAGGTCATACACAAAGTGAGTCACTGTCTGTGATCCCCAGGGTATATGCTAGAGTTTTGCCTCTCATGTTCATCTAGTTTTCCTTAACTTCAAGTAAGTGGTGAGAGAGGATGCCAAGTCCACAGCCAGTGCTGTACAGGAGGTTGGATGCAATAATTTCAGACTATTTTGGCTTCAAAAATCTACAAATTAATGAAATACCATCAAGGGTGAGATGAAGTTCAAGAGGTTCTTGATCAGCCCCTCTTGTAATCAACTGACATTTAATTTCCAAAGTTGCATTTAGATACGTTCAATGAAAATTGAATTTAAATGTGGCCAGAGAAACCCTTCAGACCAGCAATGGTTACACCCAGCCAGTGACATCAGAAGTGAGCAGCAGAATCAAACCAGTCTGTATTTATGGAGAACCCTGAGTGCCTGAAGCACTCGTTTACAATAAAACCACTACCAAAGCATGCAGGAGTGTAGCTGCTCCCGGGATAATCAAAACTTGATCTTGGAGAGCCCGAGAGGAGAAGGGGATTTGGAAGGAAATCTGCTTGATCAGCAGTCACTTCTAGCAAATAATCTGCTGAGCTCACTCGTGTCCGTGTTCCTCAGAAAAGCACTTAGAGGCAGCGGCTGTCTTTTAAACGCAGCTTTGTGTGTTCAGCATCTTCTGCAAAAGAGGTTTGAGCTGTTGTCAGTAAACACTAAATAAATTATAACGGTAATTAAGAACCTGCCTTGTGCTTGCTCCACTTTTCCAGCGGTGAAAAAGGCTGTTTGTGGGCAGCAGGACCGTGGCTCTTGTGAGTTGGAGTACGGACCAGGTTCTGAACATGCTGATCAGTGAAACCTCTGATCAGAAATACCCCAGCCCAGGTGGTTCTGTGAGTGCAGAGGAGGAAATGAGTCCTTTCCTAATGCCTTTAATGCCAGCAGGAGGAGTGTCAGCTTCCACTGGTTTTACCTGGTGAGAGAAACCCAAGCACCTGGAAACATCTTGGATGCAACACTCAGCCTTTGGTGAGAATTTGAAGCTTTACCTTTCATAACCTGAAAATCCATTTTGCTTGCTATGAACGCTTCAAGTTCCTGTTGTTTCTTCTAACATCACTCTGGATAATTCCTTCTAGCTATCTTTATAAGCTTAAAAGGTATTCAGATTCGCCAGAGTATTCTTTGCTTAAAGGCAACTCCTTTTGCACTGGGAGAAATAAATGGAGGCTTTCAGAAGCAGAAAATGAGCAGCCTGTGCTCTGAACTGGCGTTACAAGTGCAGTTCCTCCCTGAAACCATGATGCCTTCCAGCCCTTTGGATTTCATAATCCAAGGCCTTTCAGTGGGTCAGCTGCATGACCCTTAAACCGGGGAGGGATCTAATACTGTGAGTTTAATCGGCCTAAAACTAGCCAAGTCTGAAATACTGAGTCAAAATTGAAATACAGCTAATCTGATATCTAGTGATTTTTAGGTGTCTTTAAACTGAGCTTGTCTTGGAAATGCAGGTTATCAAGAGAGGTCTGGGGCAAAATTCACTTATTCTTTCATTGGTTGGAAAATATGACTGATGGATCTGTTATAATATCAGTGCCATATTCTTGCAGTTATTTGTATATAATATGGTGGTATATATATAATCAGCGGTTATATACCCCAATTTATCCCTTGTTCTAGTCTTACAATAAGGGACAAATTGGGAAATCATAGAATCCCAGCCTGGTTTGGGTTGGGAGGGACCTTAAAGCTCATCCAGTTCCAACCCCTGCTGCAGACAGGGACACCTTCCACCTGATCATGTCTCCCAAATATAACCACTGATGCCTAATCAGTGGCTGAGGATTTTCAAGTCTAAGGTAAAGTTTTTAGGAAGCTACTTACTGAAAATCCAAGTGAAATTTGGCCTCTTAAGCTGCAGCTGTGAAAAACATATCTTTCCTGAGGCTGGGAGAGGCCCCATTTACCTCAAGTGTTTGTAATGAGCTAAGCACTGAGATTTCCGATGTATAGCCTTTCTACAGCCCTGATCCTGCCATAAGGGACATCCTGTGTGGGCACAAGCTTAACGTGAGTCAAATACCAGGGAAAGAATTCCTGCCATCAAGAAACACTTCTGACAAAGGTTACGTGATATTTTTGGTCTTAGGCTTATTTGAGATAAAATATTTGCAGTTGTCATAGGCAGCCTTCACACCAGCCAGGTCTGATAGCTCCAAAGGAGGTAGAGATAAATGACTTTAGCTCTGAAAATGTGAAAACCAGGGAATGCTGAATGTAGGTGCAAACCTGAGCTCCAGCCCAACTAGAGGAAAGGCAGAGAACTGGCCTAAGGTTCATAGGAATCCCTGCATTGTATTAAAATGCACAAGGATGTGCAAATTCACACCAGGAGGGATTTGATCCAGAGCATCCATCTGACTGCTTCTCATACCCACCCAGCAGTCCTGCCCAGAGATAGTTTTATAAAGAATGCTTCTAATAAATTGGATTTCTGCATAGAAAGATAAAACCTTTGAGAATATTTTGCAGCATGTTCCTATGGAATGTAAAATCTCCTCAAATGGGAAACGGTGTAGCTATCATATTTAATTAATCTTCTTCCTCAAAGAGGTTCTTATCCTCCCACCTTTGTAATGCAGTTCAGGTCACTCCACTGGGATTTTCCCCCCATGTCTGGCATTAATGCCAATTCAATGCGTCAGTTCAGATGAGGAGATGGAGGAGTTCAAACCAGAGGTGAACTGAGGTTATGCAATTTGGAAATGCAGGAGGTCTTTTACTGAATATAGATAGTGCCCCTGATTCAAAGCCAGGCAGGAGCCCCAGTCCACTCTTCCTGAAAAAGACATTCCTTCTTCACACTAACCTTGCCAAAGCTCCCCTGCAGGGCATTTGTTTGTGATCTCCGGGATATGATACATGCAATACAATGTACAAAAGCAGAGAAAATGATAAAATATTTTCTTGGTCTTATTTTATCTCTTTTCTCTCTTTTCTGTGCTCTGTATTTTCCTTCCTTTGAGACTCCCTCATCTTACCCCTGCATATCTCACATATGCAGCACAGACAGATGTTTCCAATGGAGTGTGTTCGCTCCATCGATGCATCCCTTTCTAAGGCATCACCCATTAAATACCTGCATCCTAATACATGCTGCCTCGCCTTAACCTGAAATCCATTAGAGTGATGGGGATCAAATGCAAACTTTGGATTTGATTCAAATCCTGAATCTGTGCTAAACTGACACTGTTCTAATCTCAGCTTTTAGTTAATGCATTAAACAAGACAAAATTCTGCTGTCGTGGCTGCTTTCATCTGTGTAGCAGTGAGGACTTGCAGCACTCCAGGCACATCTCCTTGACACTCAAGTTGTGTGTTGAAACCTAGGCTCTTCCTTATCTGTTCTGAGTTTTCCAGTTGTTGGAAGAAGGTCTGAATTCAGTACTTTGCTAGTGTATATTCCAGTTAGCACAGCTGGTCTGATCCTCCTTAGCCTGAAGCAGGATTTCTAGGTTACTATAGTTTGGCACTTCCAAGCTCTCCCCTGCAGAAGCTGCAGATCATAAAATCACACAGAATCCCAGACTTGCTTGGATTGGAAGGGACCTTAAAGCTCGTTCAGTTCCAACTGCCTGCCACAGGCAGGGGCACCTTCCACTAGAGCAGTTTGCTCCAAGCCCCGTCCAACATGGCCTTGAGATGCCTATTTCCTTCTCCAGTAAGGGGCCCCTTAACCACTATGTACAAGTCTGTAGTATTTATCATGTTTATGTTGGTTCT
The DNA here is from genome assembly GCA_009867235.2 of Psittacus erithacus. Classification (NCBI taxonomy): domain Eukaryota; kingdom Metazoa; phylum Chordata; class Aves; order Psittaciformes; family Psittacidae; genus Psittacus; species Psittacus erithacus. The sequence goes on along the minus strand of WYDI02010423.1, from coordinate 15,677 downwards.
CCAAAGCTCCAGGACTTCCAGAAGGCAGCAGGGATGTGTTTGGGAGCTCCCCCTCTGTGGGTGCCTGGTTGGTCCATCCTGGCAGTGCCAGTGCTGATATGACTGGAGCAGCACTTGCCATCCTGCAGCTTGCTCCCAAGAGCTCTTCCATTTCAGGAGCTGCCCTTGACAGACGCAAATCTAGATTTATTTGCTGAGCTTTCAATAAATTATCCTGGCGTTGCCAAAGCAGCTGAACTGAGAGCACTCGGGGAAATAAACAAATAGGCAATGCAGAATTTATGCCTCTACATAAACTGTCAAATCCCTGCATGATTTATGGCTGTCTGCATGTGGTTGTTAATTGTTAGCTGCTCTTAGGCATTCCTTATGCTGGTGGTGAAGCAGCAGAGCCCCTGAAGCGGGGTGTACCTAAATATCAGCTTGTAGATTTTACCAGCGTGAATAGGAAGTTTCTTTGGGATGGAGAACTGAAAGCCAACAGCAGACAGGCAGTGAAGCTGCACATCACCTTCACTCATGCTTCAGTTCCATGTAAGAGGAGGGAATTTCTTCTGTTCTCTGACTCAGTTCATCTTGTGGTCTTGACTTTAATGCATTCTTATCTCTTGCCTCCCCTTCTCTCCATGGGACAGGAGTGTGTCTACCCAAGACCTGCTGCAACACAAGTATTAAGAGTTACCTTTAGAACAGCAAGTGTTGGAACTGGGTAGCAATAGAGCAGTGATGTCCGAACGTGACCAAAAGTTGTTTGGAAATAAGTACTCACTTTCTTTTTCGTGCAGTCTCCTGGCAGATGTTTAAGAATCTGGCTCTTCCTGGCAGCCGTGTTCATGCAGATCATCAACAAATCTGTTCCTAGGACACACAAAGGGTTAAAACCACAGACATCCACCACAAGAAGCTTTTTTCTGGGTGCATGGCACAAGGAACATTCAATTTAAGAAATCTTCTGTATCCTAAAGGTGAGCGGGGCAGTGAAATTGCAGGAGGAACCCATGTGCTGCATCAAGCGGGCATCTCATCCATTTTGAAACTGGATTTTTCTGTTTTCTCTCTGGAAATAAAGAACGCCCTTTCCCACCCTCAGCGCTGTCTCCTCCTGCAGAAACAAATGCCTCTTCAAAACCCTCGGAGCTTAGCAAACTAAGAAAATCAATGAGCTTCTTTTCCCCCACCAGTATCTAAATAGACATTTTTATGTGGTTTTACATCGCTAGCTGTTGAACAAAAGGTCACAACTCATTTGAAGTCAGGCTTTATAACCCAGATGGCTTTCAAATAGAAAAATCCCCCAACATTTCTTTGGCTTTGCTTTTATCAGAGAGAGAATAAAAAGATAAAAGAACCATGCAAATGTGCATAAATAACACTGTGCTCCGGCATTGCAACAGCTCTGTAGCAAAAGTCAAGCGGTTGACAAACACAGGGTACAACCAATGAACGGGTGCGACGTTTGGAAGCACAACCTTCCTGGTAGGCATTGGTCTATAAATCATGGAGATTTATGGGTAAATAGTGGAAGAACAGTAACCTTTCCCCCTTCCAATGTTCACCTCTTGGTTCACATTGTAGCAGCGTGTTTCTGTCTGGAGCTGCTCTCTGGAAATGCATCCTATCAAAAGCAATCTGCTACAAGTGCTCTCCAGATTCAAGCCAAAATTAAAGGGAATCAGGCTTATACTGAAGGAAGGAACAAAACTTGGTGCAGTTTAACTACATCTACTGCAGAGCAAATACCTGTGATTAGAACTGCCCCAGCCTGAGTTCTGTGTTTGGGTCTAAAACCTCTCAGGTTACTCCTGGGTATGTGATTGATCCTGGCTGTGAGCAGAGGCTGGAAACCCCTCTGAAGAGGTTACACTGGAGGGACTGATTTGTGCAAGCAGCTGTTTCTCCTGTTGCCTCCTCAAGAAGTTCCCAGGCTTTTATGCCTGGTACCAAGATTAAATATTTCTCTTCTGAAGCAAACCTAAGCTGCATGTCCAGAATAATGATTGATGGTCAAACAAACAGCAAGGAGGGTGTTTGCTGATGTATCTTCCTTTCAACTGAACAGGAGGAATTTGTGCTTTGTGCTGAAGAGGGTAATTGTAGACTCACAGATCGGTTTGGGTTGCAAGGGACCTTAAAGCTCATCCAGTTCCAACCCCCTGCTGGCAGTCTGTCCCTTCTGAGTGACAGTCAGACAGTAAAGTCCCCTGTCTGGGCTCCTGCTGCATGGAGTGGGATATTCACCCCAAAGCAGAAACAGGGCTGGAGGGAGCCCTGAGTGAGCAGCCTGCTCATCCCAGGCAGGACCAAACCCAGTAAACATTCCTGACCAGTCTTTGTCTAACCAATACTGAAAGACCTCCAGGGATGGGTATTTCAGAGGCTTCACAAACAGTCCCTTAATAACCTGCTACAAAGTGAAAAGCAAATTTAATGTGGATTCCAACAGCTCCCAATTCAAACATCACTTTAGAAAGACAAAGAAGTTAAAGAATTGAGTCAATTTGTATCTTTTGGCAGGAAAGTGTGAATTACTAAAAGGCATATGGTAAAATACACTCTTAGTGTGTAACAAGGAAAGGAAAGGAAGTGGAACTGGTGCAGCAGATGCATTTACCACCCGAAAAGGGGAAAAATGAAAATGAAACTGTTGAAAAGTGTCAGATCCAGCCAGTACCAGTGGTACTAAACTAAAGGAGTAACCATCAAAGAGGCTGCACAAAATAAACTGTAGGATGTACTGGGATGGCGCAGCCAGGTCCATGGGCCAGGTGACATCCTCCTGTATGGGAAGAAGGAGGCCTCTGCAGCCATAGCAGAGCTACAGCTGCCATACAAAGAGTTTCTTCCAAGAAAGAAAAATCAATGATTTTTTTCACTGCTTTTATTTAAATTAAAAAAATAATCTCTCTGCAATAAGTTATGACATTAAAGAGATGAGTGAAATAATTCTTTGGAGAAAAAATACCCATTTGGGACATCTTAATGTGGCCTAAATATAGCAGGCTCTGAGATGCACTGCTCCCTTACCAATAGAATCCGTGGTGTCAGTCAGGCTTGTGATGGGCACGTGGCAGCTTTGGATGGGCTCCCTCCAAGATGATTGCTCTATCTGCTGGAAAAAACCCAGTTTAATGGGACATCGTCAATCTAAGAGCAAGAACGGAATAGATTTTCTGATTATGAGGGTAAGTGATGCATCAAGAGAGAGCAGGGCTTGATCAGTGCTAATCATTTAAATTTAGGAAGACTGAGGACCATGACATTATTGGCTGGCATTAAAGAGCAGCTCATTGATACCAGCCATTTGTATGTGTCCTTTCTTCTTCATGACTATATTTATTATCCAAGCAATAGGAAAATAGGCTTGGGAAGCCATTTGATTCAGTCTTTTGGTCTTCAGTCCTGTCTAGCTGGTAACAGCACCATGATGTAACGCAGACACTCAGTAAATGCTTGGCCAGGTCTGAATATAACACGCATTTTGCTCTTGGATCAGTGTAAACTCACTGAAACCATGGGAGAAGGGGGAATTGTATCAGGTCTAAAAGGAGACTAGAGTTGCAGACCCCATTGCTGCTGTGTGGTTTAACTTCAATGTGTTGCTATTCTCATATAGACTCCAGGGCCAATTTTGAATTAGTTTCATCTGAATTGTGCAAAACAAGGGTTGCATCTTCTACAGCAGTCATTTTGTTGATTAAAAATGTGGTATTATTGATAGTGAAATGAAATAATGTGGAAATAGTCTGGTTTAAGCTTCAGCCAAGCTGGGAAGTAAAGGCAGGGACATCCATCTGTGCCCATAACAGCCTGGTTCACCTTTGTCTCCTTTAAAGTTTCTTCTTTATACTACACTAGGTTTAAATATCGCTTGCAACCTGCAAGAGGGTTTTTGTGTTTCTACACCAGCTTTGTCCGTGCAGGTGTCCTGAGTACTTCATGAGTAGCTGTGCCTGGGTAAGCTGCTGCGTTGCTTCTTGGAATTGCAAGACTTGGTTTCCAGTGGCAGTAATCCCGTTTTTAAACCACTGTTCCCTGGTTCAGAATGTCAGATCTTAGCGAAAGATGGGATTCCACTTTCATAAAAGAAAAAAGAAAGACAAGGTTGGGCCTTCAAGAGTGATTTTTAATTATTTCCAGATCTTCTGGATCATTAGGAAGATGAAAGATGGCATCAGTTAAGATGCAGGGCACACTGATAGAGTGTAATTGATTTTTACATATATTTAACTGATGATTCATAAAATGCGATGTGGCTGAAGCAGCACAGCCTTAAGTGCAGCCTGAATATGAAAGGTCCAAGCTCGTAATAGAGAGATTACTGGGTCTGCCACTTCTGAAGGTGAGGGCCGGAGGAAAGGATTCTTGACATTATCATCATTATCCATATTTATTATTGGCAGTATAATAAGAGGCTGGATCCCGGTGCTGGGTGCTTGCAAGTAGAAGAGGAAAGGAAATACAGGAGTGCAGTTTGGGCATCACTGACATCAGGATGCCTGCTGGGGTTGGAATTCCTGTCCTCGCTACATGCTGGGTTGTGCTGGCCACAATCCAGTAGATCATTTCTTTCCTAACTTTCTGTCTTTTACCTATAGAAGGCTTGCCAACCCCACCATTCCTGGTATCTAACCTGTCAGCAACCAAAACTGGGGGTGCTCCCAGGGTCCCCCCACCCAAACCACCCCTATTGGTGTCTGCAGTTCTGAGCGAGGGGCACTCACAGTCCCCTGCATCCCACGGAGCATCACTCCCAGGGCACTGCTGCAGGCAGTAGTGGTGCAGAGGCACCAGCCCATTGGCTTTGCCATGAAAGTCCCACACCTTCAGAGAGTCCATAGATCATGGGCAGGATATCTCAGGGCAGAGCACAAGCTGAACCCACCTTAAGTAATCTGTATCACAGCTGCTATTTGTCAGGCTGAGGACTCTGAGGATTAGATCTGACAGTCAGCCTAGAAAACCTGTGCAAACCTTCCTCATCTGCAAGATGTTGCAGGCTTTGATAGCTTCAATTTTTCATTTGGGGGATTTATATTGATTGCTTTAAGCATTGCACACACACAGAGAGTACAGGAAAACCAGAGCAAACTTTTTCCCAAACAGTTGTATCCCAAAGGACTGGGAAGGATTGATTTTTACACGTTCAGCTTTCGGTTATTCACAACTCAATCCAGACAATTTTCTTTCAAGGGAGTCCGCTACAGTCCACTTAATTGTATTTTCTAGCCAAGCAGTGGATGAGATTTGTTGGCTTTACTGTCCAGAGAAGACACAAATCTTTTCTTGCAGTTTTTTCCGTGAGTTGATAATGTAGTGAGTGTATTTCTGACCCAAAAAGCAATAAAATAGCAAATTGTTGAGTCCGACACCATAGGGAAAAGATTAATCCATGGAGGAATTTAAAGACTTGGAAAGGAGGACCTGGCTGGATTTCTCATTCTTTTATTGGATAGAAATTACTCTTAGTATAAGGTTCCAGTTTGGACAGGACACTTCGCTGGCTCTGGTTCTGTGCTTCATGTAATAACTTGGAAAAATAATCCCAGTGTGGGCATTAAAAAGCCCCATTCTTTTATGTATTTTCTTTGGCTCAAAGTTTAATAGTTGAATATATTGTACTTGACCAGGTTAGGTATTGCAGTGACATCTTGTAAATTGGGTTAAAAATACAGGTTTGTAATAACTTCTGTCCAAGTTTGCAGGTTTATTTAGGGCTCACATGTTCTAAAATAATCACCTAAACTGTGTGGGTTTATTTGCAACCACACATCCCTTACCTTAGAAGTAAGACCACGAGATAGGTCTGAAAGATGCTGCTTGGTGGAATGGCAGCACAGTGATCTGGGAGATATTGGAGCAGCCTTCCAATACCTAAAGGGATCAACAAGAAAGCTGGAGAGGGGCTTTTGACAAAGGGACAGGACAAGGGGGAATGGCTTTAACCTGCCAGAGGGGAGCTTGAGGTGGGATCTTAGGCAGAAGTTCCTCCCTGTGAGGGTGGTGAGGTCTTCCCAGCTAAGGAATCTCATCTCATAATCCAGCTTCCCAAAAGCATCCCCATGTACAACCTGGTAAAGCCAAAAGTAAAGTTTCAGCCCACTTAGTTTCTTGCAGCAGAGGTTAAACCCCTTGGGGAAGGAATGTGAGATGCCCTGAGCAAGCAGACATTGACCCTTAAACGCAATATTGCACGCATGAAGTTGTAATAACAGTTACTGCGAATAACTGTTTATTCCATTCCAGCAAAACAAGCAAATAAACTGCCGATGGTGGTTAGAAACTTCATCCAGTGTAATATTCCTGTAATGGAATGCTTTTAGAGAGGAGCAATAAAAATAAATTGAAAACTGCTTTGCTGCTGGATACAGCTGGCATAAGCTCCATCTGAGCAAACAGGATAGCATGAAGCTGAACGCAGCATCTCTGGTTTTATTATTCAGAAGCGACGGGTCTTATAATAGTATAAATTAACTTTAAAAAGTGACTTTTTTAGAAGCCCTCTGTGTTAATTCTAAGCTGTATAATTACAGGTCTTTTTATGATTTAGGTTAGAGACCAATTAGCTTGCTTCTGAGACTTTGCAAAGACTGCTCTTCCCTTCCCAGGGCAGGTCTCGCTCTGCTCTGAATTTATACACATGCAGCAGTAAAGTGAAATTGTTCATAACCGAGGAAGAGGCTGTTATCTGTTGGCTTGGCTTTGCTTTAAGTACATTTTCTGCTGTCATAAGAAATGCAAATTAGTGACAAGGCACTTGCTTCTGAAGACTGGAGTACATAAAATGGTTGTGTAGATCTTGGGAGTCATCAGTGGTTTTGCAGTCCCCCTCAGGCTGTCCCTGTGTCACTCCATCCTGTTCACAGGCTGATTGATGCCTTATCCCCCATGCAGCCTTACATGTCCTGTTCCCATCTCTGTCTGGATACAAGCATCCATCCTGAGCCATCAGGATCTACCCAGAAACTAGCCTCTTCCCAGCAGTGAAGGTCACTGAATGGATTGCCTCTGAAAGCTTGGAAGCAGGATGCTATATAAAAGCCATATACTGTCCTCTGGGGAAGATATTCCAATTCATTCCCAGGTTCTGTGCATTAAAAAAAGTGTCTTGTAAGTGGTTCTATAAGGAGTTGCTCAAATTCATGGTTCTGCTTGCTCTTATTTTGCATTGCTCAGCAACAAATCTGGATGTGGGTTACAGAGTGGTGTTACCCAGCAGTGTCAGGGCCAGCTCAACTTACCTTTGTAAAGAATGACAAACACAGCTTACTGAAATGACTATAGAAAGACAGAGAGGATTTCTAATTGCTAATCGTACTACTTACTTTTTAAGCCAGGTCTTTAGCTGGTTTAAATAAGTGGTATTCTTTCTCTACTCACTTTTTGTGTATCATGACTTGTAGCATAACATGGACCCATCTTAGTGAATCCAGAATGGGACAGTGTATAGGAAGTGGGCAGAAAGAGGAAGACCGCCGTGCTTGATGTTGCAATGCAGATAAGGTCTCTAGTCTTCAAATTTCCCATTTGGAAGGTCAGAACCAGTAAAAGCTGTCAGATAGCCTGAGGCAACTGCAGCACTACCGCTGAATTCTTGCCACTTCCTTTACTAAGCAGCTGCACTGTACCTTCATTTCCCTGCCTCATGCTCAGTAGTACTTGATGATGATCTGAATTCATGTCATTCTTTGAATTCTAACTGAAGAAGACTTTTACATCTACATTAACGGAGTTGCTCCATCACTGCAATACAGGGTTCTCTGGGAAAGAATTCCCTGGCTGTTTAACAGTACCTACGCACAACAGCTCCGGACGTGAAGCAGCAAATCTGTTATTAATAGATCGCTAAGTAGCCCAAGAGTTCCATAGTGCCTTTCTCCTCCAGGTCACCAGTTCAAATCTAACACAAGCTGGAAGTTGAAGTTATTACCATTTGATGGCTTTTTGTTAGTCTGTGTAAAATTACGATTGCACATCTTGCACATTAATGGACTTTCTCCAGGACCTGTCTTAATGCCGTGTGCTTGGAACTCTCAGGCATACAGAACGATGGCCCTTTGATGGTGAGCAAACACTTTTCCCTTTGCTGGTCTTGCAGAACTGATGTTGATTGTTTGCTGGTTTCTGAGGTGTGGTACTGATCACTTTTTGATGTCTTCTCCATAACTTACACAGTTTCTAAATACGAGCAGGCTATTCTGGCTATACTGACACAACATTTTATAGGGAAATGCAAGCTTACTCTGTTTTCTTTACAGACATTTTGATCTCGAGGCTATATTGTTACATCTAACCTAAACTAATAACTCTGCTGAGTCTTAAGGCTCAGTGATGTGCTGATACACAGCTTCTCGTCATCTTGAAATGCAGATGGCTTTTGTCTGCCTAACTATTAGTCCCATCATAGTGGGAACATTTCCTTCTAACAGGATGCCAGTGCTCATTCAAACCAGGTCCACCATGGGGGGCTTCTCAGGAAACCAAATTCCTTCTCCCCATGAGCTCCTGGAGCCGGCAGCAGAACAAAGGCACCATCACATCTTTGTGATGAGAATGGCCACGGGCCTTGTGCAGCTGCAGGCCGGCAGCAGGCAAGCACAGAGCCTGCCCCTTCCCTTTATTGCTTTTAATCGGGCGTGCAATGCTGGAGATTGGGTCTTTAATACGTGACAAACATCTGATCTGTCCCCCATTCCTCAGGCCTGTCTTGTTGCCTTTCTTGTTACAGCAGAATGATTACAGAGCACTTTGTCAATAATCCAGCAAACCTATCATACAGTCGATCAATGGGAGCTGGTTCTGTCCAAACTTGCCTTAGCTCTGTGTCTGAAGAATACCAAGGGGAGGGATATTGCTTTGTTGCTTATCAGGGAACATTGCCATTACGGATATTCCTTTCTGTCTCTTTTGTCTGTATAAAACCCATTGTTGCTGATGAGTATCTAGGAGCTCTGCATAAAGGGAAATCCCCCAATTCCACTCCTGCTATCATCCATTAAGTCATCTGTGATTTGGGCACTGGGATGTGGGAGCTCCAGACAGGACTGTGTCCCGTCGTACAGCACAGGCACAGTGATAGCCTCTCCCCATAGAGTGAAGGCATCTGGGGCACGAATGGACTGTGTCTTGTAGTAAGGAGGTAGGAGAAGCTGGATCAAGTGGGAGACCCAAGATCCCTTATCCCTGGGAGCAGTACTAGGCACTCACTGATGTTGAGACTGCACCATTCATATGAATTCCTATGAAGAAGGATAGGAAGCTGTGGGATAGGTCCCCTCCTAAGAATCCTGCCATGGAATTTTCCTGCTTTGTCAGAAGCACTTGCCTGAAACAGCTGAACTGGGAACAGAATTGCCTAAAAGTGAAGTAACGGGACACTTCCAGAAGATAATTCAGCTCCATCTGCAGCCAAAGGTCTTCCAGAGATGCCTATCTGCTGACTGCTACCAGCTATTAGCCATGGGATTTCTAACCTGGAAACCTCAGTTAAGTGCTTGAGGTGAGGTAGAGCGACTCCAAGCCCTTATGTTCCCATTTTTTAATCCTTTTATGAATCTGTGATCTTGGTGGCAGGGAATGAAGGCCCGGGGAAGCAAAGCTACAGCATTTCTGTTCACTGATAACGCTGCCACTGTGTCCTCAGGGACTGTATTTGTGACCTGTACTCACTCACCGCCTCCGTGCTGCAGCCTTCCTATCTGCAGATCAGGAGGTGAAAGCTCTGATAGTATCTCCAGTGTATATGCTTGCTGGTTCACTAAATAGACATTTTAAAGGCAAGCATGGGTGAAAAATATAGAGAGAAAGTACTTTATTAGGTGGTAATTTGTAGGGGCTGTTGCAAAAGCTCCATCTGACAAGGCTGTAGGAACTAAGTGGATGTTTCCCTAATGCAGAGGGCAGAAAAGAATTGTATCCCATTTGGTTATCTGACCAATTCTTGCTCTGGGTTTGCTGCTGAAGTTTTCTTCCATTGTTAATTGTATGAAGAAGGTGCCCAAAGGCTTGGCTGCTCATGCAAGTCCCATTCTGGCTGTGATTCCTTTGTTCTCGCTGCCTTTCCCAATGGTGGTGGCAGGCAGTGACCTGCTGTGCATGCTCTGCTTTCCTCTTCTGTGCGTGCCAAAGTTTTGCTCCTAAGAAACCAAGCTGGTGTGTCTAATGATTTCCAGTATAAAGTCAGTGGTGTCACTGGTGCTTTGGGGTCCGAATAAAGGAAGATGTGCTGAATTTGATATCCAAGGATGCTGCCCAAGGACAAAGCAGTTTGACCTAAATTCTTCCACGTAATGGCAGGGCTTGCAGTAATGAATTCTGTCTTATCTGTGTGATGGGGTTATGATTTGCAGACATCAAAATCCGTAATTCAGTGAATGCTGCTCTAAACTTGGGAGGGCGGCTAAATAAATAAATAACATTTGTCAATGCAGAATAATGCGCTTGCACGTGGCTAACAATAGCCAGGGAACTGTCGAGTGCAGCAAAGAATAATGTCAGGTTTTGGAATCAGATAAATTGCAAATAACAATGCAGAAAGCAACTGAACCTTGAGGAATATCAGCAGCTGGGCCAGATGGGGTGGCTGCAAAAAGCCATTGCTTGGAAGAGACAAATAGAGACCAATAAGACATGGGGGGAAAAAATACATGGGGAGGGAAGAGCAGGCCATACAGCTGTAATCAAGTGCAGGAGATATGATAAAAGGCCATGGACATCCCAGAAAAAATATTAAGAAGCAGTAAAATGCAGCATCAGTGGAGATAAGATGATAATTTGTTATTCTCAGCAGAGCTGTTTGTGCACCAGCCTTTATCTAGACTCAAAAGCTCAGCTCAGTTCTACCTTGTGCTTTGTGCAGTGATTTACACCTTGGGGAATCAGGAGGAATACCCTCCAACCAGCAAGTAAGAGTGTTTGTATGCTTATGCGAGTGTAAGTTTTGGGGGGAGGATTGGTCAGGGAGGAGTTGTGCGTTTGTGTCTTCAGTGCAGATGAGAATCAGACCCCAGGAAAAATGGCTCTGCAACGCAAGTGGAGATGTGAGAGCCAAATGCCCTGTAATAGGTGGTCAAACATGGTAGTTCAAGACCTTAGAGAAGCCTTCTAGTAGTTAAAGTGGCTGACAAGGGAGAAGGGCTCTGGACAAGGGCCTGTAGGGGACAGGATGAGGGGGAATGGCTTTAACCTGCTGGAGGGGAGATTGAGATGAGCTCAGAGGCAGAAGCAGGTGGGTGCAAATGGATGTGTGCCACAGGCCAGAGCCACCTCCTGAGGTGCAGGAGCCAGCCTGAGATGAAGTAACATGGACTGGAGAGTCTGGGGCTGCTCCTGTGGCTGGAAGGGAAGAGAGCTGCATGGAGCTACAGCTCAACTCCATCTCTGCATCCTCTAAATGACACAGGCATTGTTCAGCACTTTTAAAGATGCTGATAACAACAATACAGATCCCTGGTACTTATTAAGCTGATGGCTTTTAAACATTAAATCCCAGCTATAATTAAATCAACCAAAATTGTAGGTTTAAAAAAAAACACACCACCACCAAAACCCATAACAATTGTAAGCACTCCCCAGTACCATTTAAAAGGTGACAGAACTGCCTGCAGGCCTAAATCAGTGCTGCTGCAGACTGCAGCCAGGAATCGTTCGCTAGCTAATGACCAAAGCTGTAGTCTGGGGACTAGAGAGGAGAGGGGGAAGAGGGAAAAGCTTTGTGGCTGGGGAGGATTTTGTGGTGGTGTTGCTGTGTTGTCTGGAGTAGCTATCCACCATGGAAGAAAGGCAAGGTCTCTTTGGAGCGTTAAGTACCTCCAAGGCTTTCTCATCCTCTCTGTCTCTCAGGCAGCCTTTGGGAGGGATGGAGAGAGCATAGAAATGCTGAGAAGCAAAGAACTAGGGTTTAGCTCAGCTGAACTGGAGTCTGATGGGGTTTGGAGTGAATGGAGCTGGGGTCTCTGGCTCCTTTGTGCTTTGGCAGTGGCACACTGCCTTTCCGTGCATGCTCTGCCGCAGAATGGGGCTGCTGCTGGATGTGGTCCTGGTACCAGCAACATGGGAAGGCATTTCCCACTCACCCCAGCATGGTGAGGTTGCCCAAGTGTGCATTTCCAAAGGGTGTCGGGGAAAGAAGGCAGTGCTGAAGCCTCCGCTGGCCTTAATCTGAGCATAGCCAAGCGTCAGGCTTCTGAGCAGGCAGGCTGGGAACTCTCAGGAGCACAAAAATCCATTTTTAAAGAGAAGAGCTGAAGGAAATGACAAAGTAAGTTACAGAGACTCTAACCCAGCTCGCTGTTCTCTATTTAAATCCAGTGTTACAGCCTCGGGCATCCTGGAATAATTACTTCTGATGAGCGGCTATGATGCGCTCTGTTCAGGCCTAGGTGATGCTACACGAGGCACATCACAGCTCTCCAAGTTCCTAATTCCAGTGGGGGCTGTGTCTTACCTGGAGAGGAGGAACCACCACTGATGGACTTGGGGAGGACAAACCCCTGAGCTCCCACTCCTTGTCTCCTTGTGCTTTGTCTCATCTCCCCATGTGAATGTTTTACAGGGTGTCCTTTGGCAGACAGGCTGCTGCCCTTCACACTGGCAGCCCAACACAAGGCCTGAGGCAGATGGTCCCTCAGACAGCCATAGGCCCCTTTGCTGCAAATTATCATACATGGGAATAAAACCCCAACAGTTTTCATCACTCCTGTGTAAAGGACTTAGTGCTGATTAAGCTGGTTTCCACTCCAGCAGCAGCATTTACCTGCAAGGGAGAACAGCTCTGGGACAGAACAATAAGAACGTATTTCTTACAGGGAAAACTAAGGTTTGGGATCAACAAGCCAGAGAAACACTCTCCTGTACAGGTTAGTCCTCATCCCAACAAACCCAGTGTGTCTCTGGTTCCTGTTTACATCCCTCCCTTGTCATTTGGGATTTGAGCCTGCAGAAGTCCAGGATGCCCTTGGCCATGGGTGCTGCTGTTGGGGCTTCCCACATGAGCTGCTGCCCTGTGAACAGGCAGAGACTCAGGCTGAGCATCCCCTTAAACCTGAGTATCAGTGGGGAAGGCACGTGCTGAGATGTACGTGCTGCATCAGCCTCATGCTAGTACCTCTGCACAGGGGTGAATTTAATCTTTGCAGCTTGCTTGGGTAGGTGAGAATAAAAGTGAATGTGAATGTCAGGATCTGCTCTTCAGAGGTTCTGAGCTACAGCACATGCTTTTGTCGGATCACCTTCCCCAGAATCACCTCTGCAGAAATGGCTTCTGAAAGACATGTAACATTTCTGTTCTGGCTCTGAAGATCTGACTAAACTATGTTCTGTTTTGAAGGAATTGAGAATATCCTCGTTAATTTAATAGCTGCCTTCCTCAGGTTGCAGGATTCATCCCTGTTAGGCACATCATTCAGAAATTACCTATTGTGGGTGTAAAAACTGATTCCAAGGCATCTGGTTTTGTGCTAATATCTCTAAGTGGCAAGTCTTCGATTTCCTTCATCCTTCATTACTGGCTTGTCCCAAAAAGCAATCCTTTCTTAATCAGGGCTTATTTCTCCTGCCAGCTTATTGTTCATCACAATATATGAAGCAACAAGAAGGCATTTTCAACCTCAACCTGGCAGCCCTGTTAAAACAGAGCAAGTTGAATGCTTAACTGATAGAGTTTTACATCAAATCTATCACTTTGACAAAGGGCATGGTTTTCCTTTATTCCCATGCTCCGAATCTCTTTCCCATTTGAATGCTGTAACCACTGCTTAGGGGGAGGACAAAGGAGGGCAGGCAGATGGACATGTACACGGATGACCCAACAGACTGACAAGGTCCTGGCAGACCCCAGCTCTCTGTTACAGGACAGGCTTCTGAGCTTGTTTCCTAATGACAGTCAGGAGAGTGGCAGTCTCTCGCTCCCGTGTCCCATTTCATCTGCCTCTGACCCTCTGTAGGATAGCGACCTCCTAATTCATCACAAGGAAAGCACCGCAAAGATGAATCATTTAATGTTAGAGCAGCACTTTGGTAGCCAGAGCACTGCATACCTGCTAATGAACAGGAACTGTGTTTGGACCAGTGAAAATAAATGTATATTTATTTCCCAGTGTGTGTTTGACAACACGGGCAAGAAAAGGATGGCTCTGTGATGGGAAAAGGAACAGGGAACACAAATTCCTGTCTCATGAAGTGACCTCAGGGGTCCAAACTCCACAGGCTTTCTCTTTTCCTGGTGGGCTTTCTCAGATTAACCTCTCTGCTCTCCTTCTGCTGAACAGGTTATTGCTGCTGCTGGAAAGCAAAGGGAGAAAATCCTCTCTTGAGGTAGTAGGTGAAAATGCACTGAAGTCGATCAATGTGACCCAAGAAATGCAAAGGGAAGTATTTTGTTGTTTTTCCTCTTCTGGAACAAGTTGCTTTTGTTCTTCAGGTCTGGGTGTCTTTGCATTTCCATGTTGTATGTAGGCATAATCTAGTGAAAGCAGCAGATACCCGTGTAAGACAGAGCAACATCTGGCACTTCATTTGGCATGAGGAAGGCTGCAGCAAACATCTCTGCTGTCCTATCACTGCTCTGAAGTGGGTCATTTTGACTTTCTTCTCTGTAACCTGTGTGCTTACATTGGGATTTTATGCACTGATGAAAAGGATAATAGGTAAAAATAAGATTATTACATCTCTTCCCCCCCCGTTGGTGGATTCGTCTGTGCTCCTCACTGGTTAATGCTGTAAAGTTTCTTTCCAGTGGTTGTAGTATTGCCTTTTATCTGCTTTTCCCTGGGGCTCTCTCTGTAACATCAAAAGTGCTATATCTATTTTTATGAAATTGCCCTGTACAAAAACCCCACACAACAAAAACCACAACCAAAACCCCATAAACTTAAAAGATCAACAAGAAAAAAAGGCGATGAATTAGATTTTAAAGCACCAGAACAGCTCCTCGGGCTCCTTTCTGCCAGAATGGAGCTTCATTTCAGAATGTTTTGTTCCTTTCTCCCCTGATTTTCCATGGTCTGTTTTACTAGCGCTTTTGTTACAGCATTTATCTAACACCATGTCAAGTGTGAGGCTCTTGAAGTGCACTTTGCAGAGGAGGTGGTGAGGAATTAGATATCTCCACCTGTCTGGCAGATAGATGCATGTGGGATTTTGGAGCCAGCCCTCCATGGTCGCACTTAGCTTTGCTAACTGAAGTTGGAGCTGGCCAGTGCCCTCTTGCAGCCCTGGAGCTGGACCAAAAGTTGGGTGCTACGTGCAGCAACCCTCTCTTGGGGTTTCATCACCACTGCAGCCCAATGCTGGGAAAGAAATCTGTGCTCTTGAGCTTCCCATAGCACATGAAGCTTTACCCTGCATCCCCAGACAGTAAGCTTTGTTGAGTTACAAATGGAAGCAAACATCACTTTACAACAACTGGAGTAAAATAAGCTGGTGGGTTCTTTAGAGATGGAAAAAGGCATGCTAGTGTTGGAAGCTGTGTACGAGTGTGGTCACTAAGCTGGCTGGTTTTATGTCACCTGTGGGATTGTCAGCAGAAAGGCAAAGCTTTGGAACAAAGTTTTCAGGCTGTGATCAAATGGTTTATTCCCCTCCTCAAATTTGAGGGGTTTTAGATCTTCCCTGTGAGGGTGCTGAGGCGCTGGCACAGGGTGCCCAGAGAAGCTGTGGCTGCCCCATCCGTGGCAGTGTTC
>WYDI02010422.1:0-11008 GCA_009867235.2 Psittacus erithacus | reverse complement strand
GAGAATCTGCTCCAAGATTTTGCCAGGCACAGAGGTGAGACTGACTGGTCCGTAATTCCCCGGGTCATCCATTTTCCCCTTCTCGAAAATGGGGGTTATATTTCCCTTTTTCCAGTCATTGGAAACTTCACCCAACTTTCACGATTTTTCAAATATGAATGGACAGTGGCTTAGCAACTTCACTCACCAGCCCATTCAGGACCCACCAATGGATTTCATCAGGTCCCATGGACTTGTGCACGTTCAGGTTCTTAAGATGGTCTCAAACCACATCCTCTCCTACAGTGGGCCTAGGGTCCTCATTCTCACAGTCCCTGCATCTGCCTTCCGAGACTTTGGGTGGTGTGGTCAGAGCATTTGCCAGTGAAGACCGAGGCAAAGAAGTCATTAAGAACCTCAGGCTTCTCCAAATCCAGGGTAGTCAGTTCTCCTGATAGCTTCCAGAGAGAGCCCACGCTGTCCTTAGTCTTGTCTTTTACTCACTACATACCTATAGACTCTCTTCTGTTATCTTTAACATCCCCAGCCAAGTTTAATTCTAACTGGGCCTTAGCTTTCCTAACCTAGTCCCTAGCTTCCCAGGCAACATCCCTGTATTCTTCCCAGGCCGCCTGTCCTTGCTTCCAGCTTTTATAAGCCTCTTTTTTCTTTTGAAGTTTCCTCAGCAGCTCATTATCCATCCAAGGAGGTCTCCTGCCCCTCCTGCTGCACTTCCTTCTAGTTGGGACAGTACACTCCTGAGCTTGTAGTAGGAGATCCTTGAATACCAACCAACAGTCTTGGGCCCCCTGCCCTCTAGGTGTATATCCCATAGAACCTTACTAAGCAGGTTCCTGAAGAGGCCGAAGTCTGCTCTCTTGAAGTCCAGGTCAGTGAGCTTGCTGCACGCTCTTCTCACTGTCCTGAGGATCTCAAATTTGACCATCTCATGATCGCTGCAACCAAGGCTGCCCTGGAGCGTCACGTTTCCAACCAGCCCCTTCCCTGTTGGTGAGCACGAAGTCAAGCATGGCACCTCTCCTTGTCGGCTCCTCTATTACTTGCAGAAGGAAGTTGTCTGCTGGACAACCGAGGAACCTCCTGGATTGCTTATGCCGGGCTGTGCCGTCCCTCCAACAGATATCAGGGTGGTTGAAGTCCCCCATGGGAACAAGGGTCTGCGAGTGTGAGGCTGTTCCTATCTGTCTAAAGAGTGCTTCATCTACAGAGTCCTCTTGATCAGGCGGTCTGTAACAGATCCCCACAGTAATGTCTCCCGTTGCTGTTCTTTCTTTAACCCTGACCCACAAACTCTCTGTTGACTGCTCACCTGTCCCCAGAGTTCCACACTCTCCAGCCTATCCCTAACATAAATAACAACTTCCCCTCCCCACCTGCTGGGCCTGTCTTTTCTGAAGAGCCTGCAACCTTCCATTCCAACACTCCAGTCATAGGAGCCATCCCACCATGTTTCTGTGATGCCTATTATATCATACCCCCATACACATGCACACATCTCTAATTCCTCGTTTGTTACCCATGCTACAGGCGTTTACACAGAGGCATCTGAACCAAGCTCCAAATGAAGCTGGCTCATTGGCTGGGGCAGCTGGAATATCTCTTCTTTGCTCCAAGCATTTATTCTAGGTGCTGGCAACTGACTGGGTGTGTTGGGATGGAATGATGCCCCCCTCCCCCAGTACATCTAGTTTAAAGCTGTCTTGATCAGTCTGGCAAGCCTCCTATCAAAACCACTCTTCTCCTTCATTGTCAGACCAGCTCCAGCAGCCCCCATGGACTTGACCTACTAAATTGAGTCCCACTGTTTTAGGTACCCAAACCCCTGACTATAGCACCATCCTTCTAACCATTTATTAACCTGGCCAATTCTCCTAGCCTTTTTAAGGTCCTCCCTTTTCTCCTGGAGGACTAACGGACAATCTGGGCTTCAGAGCCTCTAACCACCTCTTCCAGGGCTCTGTAGTCCTTCTTTATGTTCTCCAGGCTACTGCTATCTGTACCACTAGCATCCACATGGATCACTAGAAGTAGGTAATAGTCAGTGGTACTTACCAGACCAGACAGCCTCTCTGCAACATTCTTGATTCGTGCCCCTGGTAGGCAATACACCTTCCTTGAAACTGGGTCAGGCCAACAGATGGGTGCCTCTGCTCCTTTCAAAGTAGAGTCTCCTACCACTATGACCTGCCGCTTTTTCCTGGCAGCGCCAGTAGTGATCTTAAGCACCTTCCCAGTTCCTTGCTGTGAAACTACAGTACCTGAACAATGCTTGAGCGACTTGGTGCATGAACACATCTAAGTTGCTGCTATGACCAACATCATGCAGACATGCAACTACATACATTTGAAAAGCTGTAAGCAGATGGTAGCTGGTATGACAAAGCAGTTTGAAACTCTTTTTGGAAAGGACTGTGATTTACTCAAAGATTATACATTGCCCGTAGTTATAGCAACAAGCTATAGCAACTAGCAACAAGGCTGAATGAAAGGATGAAAAATACAAATCTTGCAATCCCACCACATATGACTTCTTGTGATAGTGCCCACATCTCCAATGCTGCAGAGAAGCTTCTGCAAGATAAAAATCTTCCTTGGTGGCAGAAATCAGTTTCCTGAAGGCTGAAAAGGGGGTATATGAAGTGGCCCTGCCATGTAAGCGGTTGTCATGTGTCAATCTACAGCCTGTCTTGAGGCTAGTCATCAGAATTTGTAGACACCTGCAGATCACTCTGCAGCATTTGATAGTTGTGGAGGGATTATAGGACAGAGTGTGATTCAGCTTTCCTGAAAATAGTGGGAAGGCACTTCTTTCAAAGATATCACCACAAAGGTGTGCTGGAACCTACAACACAGTTAGTATATTTACATACAGGTAGACAACATTTCAGAAACACTACTGAAGAGCATTACAATGCTATTCATATTTCAGAAGGATGCCAAAAAAGAAATCTTTATGTGCCAAAATAATTCCAGTTTTCCAAGGTAGAAAAAAAAAAAGAAACCCAAGGTGTCACAGACAAGGACAATGTTCAGAAAAGTAGAACTAAGAAAATCTGAAATTACTTGCAAGTGTCAGTCTTATAACATTACACAAATGCATTACTAATGCCATTCTGGATGCAGAGTCTAAGCAAGTGTCTAAGGCAAATATGTGACAACATAGTAGATATGCCGCCACTACAGTGAAGACTTTAAGCTATAAAACTTGCCTGAGGAGATAATAAAGCATCAAAAATATTAATTACTACATTAGAATCACAGCAAATCAACAGTTTATTGCTTCTGTCTTCATATGTGCCAAGTGCATAGGATATATATAACAATATATACACTGTGTGTCACTTCCCATCAGATCTGACCGGTTTCAGCTGGAGAAATAATCTGTACCCATGTTCATACACTATATTTAGTTCCCATCCTGGTAATGACTACAGGGTTTAGATTTTATCTTGTAGAGTCATCAGTTCATCCAAACCATCCGTCTTTCCTGGCTTGTACAGCCTACCAAAACTGGCATATCACCATATTAGTGGGCACAGCGCCATTATAACAGATGGGAAAAGAAAGTAGTTGTGCCAACAATCTAGTGGATGCATCAAGTTTGAATATTAGGGCTGTAGTTTCCTCCAAGAATTTTGCAAATAGCAGTCTATGTACAAGCTTTTCATGACTGGTTGAACAGGATACGCCAAGGCAAAACTGGATCAATTTAAGACTCCAAGAACATCGCTGGCAGCTGTTGAAAGCAAGTTTTTAGTTCTGATGAAGTTGGAAAAGTCTTCTGCACAGAACACTGGGGAATGAGTATCTTAATGAAATCACCACCTTAGATCAGCTCTCTGCACAACAGGCTTGAAAATCTCAGGAAAAAAAAAGGGTTTGCAGCCCTGCAGAGTTTTCTGATGAACAGCTCAACAGAATATATGTGCCAGATCTGCAGGAAAAAAGTTTAATGAATTACAAATGTATTTTGCTTGGCAAGAATACAGTTTAAAGATGCAAATCAGTAAAGTTGAAAATGAATGTTATGAATTTTGCCATCTGCCTCAATATCGTACTTATTAATTGATACCTACTCACGTTACTCTGCACGTTCATCTGCACTCACGTTCATCTGCAAAGTTCTACATTTGGCTTAGATGCAGCAGTAGCTAGTTTTATCTCAGAAATGGCATCATTCAAATTAAAAAAAAAAAAAAACCAACCCCGCATTATTGTACTTTAATATTACACACAAGTAATTTTTTTAAAAAATGTAATGTAGGTTAAAATCCTCTGTCTACCTGCAATTAACTTTAGGCAATAACAGCTGCACAATAACGTATGCCATTAACATGGATTGATACTAATTATATCTCCAGATCTTCTTAAAAGTTGGAAGGCTGTTAGGATTTTTCATCTCTCTACACAGAGCAGTACATAGTGTAACTACAAAAATACCTTATTAAATCAGGTGATGCGCATCAAACAGTATCTCTGTACATTATACAGATGATTTTGACGGTTTTCCAAATAGGCAGTGCTTATTTCACTAATCCCATCAATCTAGACCATGAAGAAATACCCAGAGGTCCACAGACTGGATTCAGCTTGCCCGTAAGATTTACATGACCCTTTAGCTCTTACCAATTTTCTCCTGAAAACTCTTGTTATGGACAAAGACCTATCTGCAGAGCAGTTCCAGTATTCCGGTGGCCCACAATCTGACCCTTTTTCTTCCTTCTCAAACATGTTGGTCATGTGAATGACGTACATCTGGGGTTCCTAAAGTGACCTATGTCTGGAACATAACCAGTTCACAGACAAGTATCAGACTACCTATCTGGACACACAAAGAAATTCCTAACACTTAACTATACAAGTTGTATAAAGGAGTAGCATCATGTCAGCTCATGTGACAAGCAGGGAAGGGGAGAAACCAGCATCTCCAGCCACGTAATGGGGCCTATTCTACACAAGAAGATTAAAGCTAACTCATCTCAGGTATAAAAGATCTTTTAATTATTCAGTTATTGAGATTTTTAACAGAATGAACACAAAATTTCTACCTTCTGAACACGAGGTCCATCTCTAATGCATTCAAAAGGACTGAACTAACCAAAATGCTTTTTAAAAGCAATACATACCAAGTATGTAAGGTGTATTTGCCTCTTTAGTTAGGATTCAATACTCACAGAAAAAACACAGACCCAATCTTACATATTTGTTAAGAAGGTCAAAAACAGCCTCAGTTCAGTCAAAAGCAGCAAGGAAACAGTTTTTTATGCATATGTTGTACTTAATAGTAATTTATATAGCAGTTTAGAACAAGCTTCCTTCCTCACTTCTTTTGTCCTAAGCATTCACACAATAACCTGATAGAAGTAGACCAAAGCTGCGGTTTTCTATTTTTTTTACTACATCACATATATACAATATATTAACTAATGAGAAACATACTATTTGCACCTTGTTTGTATTAAGATAACTATTTATTTCAATTACTATTTCATCTTCATTAATCTTCTAACAGTCAAACTTTCCCCTTAGTCATGTTTAAGATGTCACCACAACAGAAACTTCAAGGCACTGAGGTATTTTCAATACTGATAGCATGCGCCCCAACCAAACCACAACACTAACATGTCAGGAAAATACTATGTGCATTAACTGAACTGAAAGTCCTATTTGTAATTGAAAGTGAAGGAATGAGTCACAGAATTGCCAAAGGTAAAAAAAGGCAGCTTTAGCAGGATAAGAAGACACATCAGCTTTTGACACCAAGGGATGCTCAGAACTTTTGGATGATACTTCAGCTGAGTATTTCTATTGAAATACTAAGAGCAAAAGTTAGGCCAAATCATTTGTATTAAGTCAACTGCAGACATCAGATGTAAGTCTACCGGTATTAATTTGTGCCTCTGTATGCAAATTGTTATAGGCTGTTCCATGCAATGCATACTGCAAGACTGAAGACAGCCTATCCTAGTAAACAATTTGCTTATTTCAGAAGTATTTTGGCATACCTCCTTTTCTTGACAAACAAAAACTAGACAACAAAGAAAAGATACTGGAAATTTTTAAAGAAAGCATTTCCAGTAATATTGTGATAGCTACCCTTTAGTCACATCATATTGCTCAAATTCACTGGCAACAAGCAAGTGCAGGCCTTTAGTCCAACAGTTGCTGCAACAGCATTCTGGGCCATATGTTATATATCTGCCCATCTTCGAAGGAAGAGTACTTCTTGTATTCTAAGGAGGAATCCCCCTTCCTCAGCATCAAAAAAAAATCTGCCAAGCACTGAAAATTCACAGTGATACGGGACATAAGCATATCAATGATCACATTCAGCAGAGTTGACTGACAATCAAGAGATCAGCAAACAAACTCTGAAAAGCCGTAACAGCAATTTTATTTTGTTCTCCATCTGAGCTACAGTCCCTGTTTTAAGATTTTCATTTTGGCTCTAAGAAAAAGAAATTTTGTTTGCTTCTCAATAAGGAGTTTTCAGGCTATTGCCAGCATGGACTGCACGACATACATGCCATATGCTTGATAAATGGCTACTGCATTTTCCACATACACTGCAACAGTCTGCTTTTCTAATAACAATCCTCACCTGTAGTGAGGCCTTTTTCACTTTACCCAAATTTCATAATCTTCCCTGCACAGTGTCTGTACCTCAACTATCCAATCATACTTGGGAGTTTACCCACACAGGACTGCACTATGGACAACTTGGACTTCAACAAGAACTTGTTTGTCAGCTAGGATTAAATGAGATATGTAGCCAACTATGACACGATCAATGACTGGGGCTCCGCCCTCTGTGGAAAAGAAGCAGCAGATAAGAGATAAAGTCCAAAGTTGCTTCTATGGAAGGGGACAGGAAAGGAAGCATGCAAACAACAAATGAGCTACAACACATGCGTCAGCAGAGAGACGCCCACACTACAGCAGCAAAAACTTTAACTGCAGCAGAATGAAAAAGCAAAATATTTAGTGTAATAGCAGAGGAAGAGAAATGTGACTACTCTAGCAAGCCGAGGAGGCCTACCAGCTGCTATCTCACAGAGCTAAGCACCAGAGTGGCACAAGCCTCATGTAGTTGTGATTTACTCTGGTGTGGCCCCAAAATAAACACATCAGTCGAGGTTTCTAGAGCATGGATGTTCTCTTTGTGCAGAACAATCAAACTGAAGAGATAGTGATTGATTTTCTAATGTACATGAGACCTCAGTTTATGGTGCTTTTTATTGGTTGCTCTTGGAATAGATTTCCAATTTGCTGTAGGATACAATTCCAGCTTAGCAACCCTCTTGATCCTTCCATTTAGACCTCTTTTTTTTTTTTTACACTTTCCAACTCGCTTCTTTAAGCAGCTGAAAGCTCTCTGTGTCAGTGCACTTCGGCTGGCTTTTCCTCCTCCATTTCCTAATTTTGACTTCTGACCAAGACACAACACTGCTAACACCCACTTCCCGCTGGCCGTCTCCTTGTAATCAACTACATTCCCAACTGCAAGTCCCACAAATACTTCTACATCTCTTTTTTCAGCTGCGTTTGAAGGCAACATTAAACTAAGCCAGCGTGGTTAGCTACCAAAACAGAGGAAAAGTGCTAACCAGCTTTTCAAGCAAGCCAACACAAAAACTTCACAGGTTACCCGTTCTGCCACGCACACCTTAAAGGTAAGCAAGTCAACTTCTCCACGAAGTCACGCGGGGTAGAAGCGGGCAGGCCGGGCCCGGCCGCGGCCCCTGCAGCTGCCCACCTGGGAGGAGCACCGAGGCCCCGCTCCTCCTCCCACCCCGAACCCTGAGGACAAGGGTCCCGCTAGCGGACCAAGGCCCTAGCGGGCAGCACCGCCCAGGCGATCGCTCCCCGCTCACGCACCCAACAGACCCGAGTCATGGGCCCCACTGCCTGACCCGGCCCGGCTCCCTTACTTCTTGGTGTCGCTGCAGAAGAGCCCGAAGGCCGCAGGAATCGAGGGGGTCGTGGTGGTCGCCGCCTCCTGGGCCAGCTCGGGCGCCGCCTCTCCTCCCTGCTCGCTGTAGCTGAGCCCGTTACCGGACATGCTGCCGCTGGTACTTCCCCCCCCTCCCACAAACTTACCGGCGCAGCACACCCAAGACCTTCCCCCCCGGAAGCGGCGGGAAAGCGCCAGCACGGCGGAGCGGGCAGGTCACGAGGCTGGAGGCGGGGCCAACCGGCCGGGGCGGAGCTCAGCGTGCCCCGAAGTGCTGCCCGGGAGACTGGCTAAAAAGGAGGCGAGTGTGTCCGTCTTTGTGGGACAGTTGCAGTTCATAGCCTCTCCCCTCCGATCCGGAGGAGCCGGAGGCCTGGCTTGCTCCGAGGTAGAGCCGTCGAGCTGCTTGAGGGCCTGACTTTGCTTTCCAGCGCTACGCTATTTCTTGCGCACAGCCTTTGAAAGCACAAAGTATGGTCGATGGCATCAGCTTATCTGTTGTTGCTGGTAATCCATGTTACAAGTTTATTTACTTCCCAGTAAATGGCGGCAACTCACACTGACCTCCATGCTCACGTTACAGAAGCGGTGGGGTAGCAAAGACTAACATCAGGAGTTTGCATATGGAAGGCCATAGAATGTAAAAGGAGAAGTCAAAACTGTCTGAGAAAAGTTTTTCTGATTTCTGTTGCCAATCTCACTTTCCAAACCGCATCTTTCCCCTTTCCCCCCAGTGTGTGAGAAATTATCTGTGTTCATTAAAATGGAGATCTATCCACCCCTGACCAGAGTCCAACGTTTTCGTCCTGAGAACTGAACTCATTTCCAAAAGGTTACAGTACATAATTAATACTTTTCATCTTGCACAGGGAAGGTGAAAAAAAAAAAAAAAAAAGTATTGTCATAATATTTTTCCAAAACAGCTTTTTGATTTTCTTGTCTTTCAGCAATCTGTACATTTCTGAGTGAAACTGAGTCATTGGCAAGCAAATAAATGTGACTAAAGGAGTTACCGGTACAGGATCTATTAAGAATTCAGGGCTGCTCTAAGGGCAGTTGTCCTCAGTAGCTGCCTTCTATGAATGCCAACATTTTGGTTTTATTTTATGATCCTCTCACAGCCTTTTTCTTTGCAGCACTGTCTCTTGAAAGTCATGGCTTAGAGTGCAGATGTCCCTGTGTGAATATGCTTGACCATCACCATTTTACCTGTTGGCCTTTAAAGACTTACATTTTTGTCCTGCCCTTTGCCCTGTTTGCACTAACAGCCATCATAGTCTTCTCTCCCATACTCATACTCTCTGTAAGTATCTCACTATAACTGCCATTATAAATGTTGATGCTTTTCCAATGATGTGACTTGAAATGGACACCTTTCAATCATACCCAGTCAAATGGCATCCTACATCCTGAGTTTTAAGGGATCAAAACCCAGAGTAGGCTGCTGGAGAACTAGGTCTGAGCTAAACAAATACGTGTACTTACTGCTCTCCTAAGAGTTTAAGATGTTGCTCTGATATACAGAGAGATCTGAGAATTCGCACCAGCCATCGTATGAAATTGTTTCCCTCTGGTTTTCAAGCCATGTGTTAAATTTCAAAAAACAGTGGTGAGCGCACTTGCACTTTGGTTCCAAACTTGGTTATGTTTACATGAAGGTGCCCCAGCTACATCTTTTATTTGCGTATAAGGCACATAGAGTGTAGGAAGGGGTAGCCTTCAATACGCCAAGTGCATAGTTTGTCAGGTAGATCTAGTTTCTTTTAAGATTGTTTGCCTGTTCTTTGAAGCAAGAGGTTTAAAAAGCTTGCTTTTTTGGTATAGATCTGTAAATTAAGTGCTTATTTTTAGCAGTAAGAAACATTTCAAGTACAACCAACTAATACTTTTATTTTTACTTACATCACTTGAAAAGTAATCTCAGAGGAAAGAATAACAGAAAAAGATAACAGTAGACTTGTAGAGTATTTCAAAGAAATTTGTGGGAGCACAAACATGGGGAAAAGCAGACAAGTGGGCTATTGAGGTGGATAATCATGGGACTGTGATATGAGGAGCAGATAACAACAGTGAAGCAGAGCTTGAGAGGGCCTTGAAACTGAGAACAGAAAGCAAATATTATATGAAGATTTATCAGTTATCATTAAACAGCTTTATGAGGAAGACTAGCAATAAGCTCTTGCTATCAGTTCTTAATATTGAGTTTTAGTCTGAAATATTCCGCAACTGTTCAATGAATAGCCTTTTCTTGGCTACATTAATTCTTCAGAATCAGTATGCAGTGATAATATACTTGCACATTGGATTTATATCTGTACCAGATTATGTCAGAATTACTGAATTATGAAACAAAAATGCTACCAAATCCAATTACATTCACTGATTACAATATACTATATTTCAAGGTTTTTTGTGCAGCATAAGACAAATAAGATGAAGCTTAAAACAGGGATTTTTAACCCCAACAGGGATTAAAGCAGAGGCTTTTGCTTCTCAGTTTTCCACTCATCATGTTACTTTTGAAACTGCTTCACCTCCATGATTCATACCATTTTCACACCTGCTACTTCTGTGGTATCTAGTAAATTGCATAGTTTCTTAGTCTTCCATTCATAGATATGACTATATAATAATATGTGATATTTGGATATAGCTTTTAAAAAATAATTACACTGAGCAATAACTTCCAAGTCCCTATGGAAGGGAAGAGGAATTTTATGGATAAACACATAGAGCATTTTCATCAAAATTTACATATTGCATGTACATACTCATTTAAGAAAAAAAAAAAAATCATGTTACTTAACAAGCTAATTTTGTAATTCAAACAAAGATTAACTTTTCTCAGATTTCTGAAGCATTTATAGAAGATACTTTGAAGTGTTTTTCACAAAGTTATGTCCCTTTTTTTTTAATCTTCTTCTGAGCTGGGCTGCAGTCTGT
The DNA here is from genome assembly GCA_009867235.2 of Psittacus erithacus. Lineage (NCBI taxonomy): Eukaryota > Metazoa > Chordata > Aves > Psittaciformes > Psittacidae > Psittacus > Psittacus erithacus. The sequence goes on along the minus strand of WYDI02010422.1, from coordinate 111 downwards.
TTATTTGATGCCCTCTTGTGGCTCAGATTATTAGTATGTGTCCTGGGTTCAGCAGTAGCAGTCATTTTTCTCCTTCTTAGTAGCTGGTGCAGTGCTGTGTTTTTGATTTTG
>WYDI02010419.1:0-33953 GCA_009867235.2 Psittacus erithacus | reverse complement strand
TTATTATTGGTGGTAGCAGCAGTGGTTTGTGTTATACCTTAGTTGCTGGACTGTTCTTATCTCAACCTGTGGGAGTTGCATTTTTTCGATTCTCCTCCCCATCCCACTGGGAGCTGGGGCGGAGGGAGCAAGGGGGGAAGTGAGAGAGAGACTGCGTGGTCTTTTCAGTTGCCTCTGGGCTTAAACCATGACACATGCTACTCTGGCAATGCACAGGGATATCTGCAATCAAGAGAAACATAATTTACGTTTGCTTTGGGGCAGTGCATGATTTGCAAGGCATAAAGAAAGAGGCTAAAGAGAATAGCTCTTTAGTATTATTTCCAGCTGTGATACTTTGTGTGACCTTGGGAGAACAGGCTCTGTATTTAAGTTTCCATTCATGTGTGTGTTCCTAAGAGCGGCTGTAATGCCTTTTAGCTGGTGAGTTCAGTAATTGTCCAGCGTGTGTATGTGCATACAACACAACAGAAATGTTAAACTATAACAACATACAAAACAAGTATATTACCAAGCTGAAACTAAGAAGACAGGAATATTTACTTGTACACTGGGAAAACAAAACAAAACAAAACAGAACAAAATAAAGCAAAACAAAGCAAAGCAAAACAAAACAAAACAAAGCGAAACAAAACAAAACCCAACAAAAAAAGCATATTACCTTGTAAAGGTTTTTGAGACTTTCTTTCAAACTGCCCTGTTCATATTCACAGCTTGACTCACCAAATGCCTGTTTCTGAGTGCTTGGGGACAGCCAGAGAAATCCCCACTGAGATTGCTAAGTAGGTGCATGAATTCAGGAGAACACTGTCACTGTCAAGCATTAGTAAAAAACCCCAAACAATCACACAAAGTAAAAGCAGTGGAAACTTGTTACCTGTTAGAAGAAATTGTTATACATTCTAACTTGATTAATACTACAGCAGACCTGTACAAAGAAAATAGTTATTCCACTGCATAACAGAGGGAAACTTCTGCTGCATCATGCCACCACTGGATGTTACTCTTGACGCATAATGACGAAGAAAAATTTCTGAGAGGATTATGAAATTCTGATGAAGATGGAGCACTTCTTTCCAATGTAAGGAATGTCCCTGGTTCTTACTGTTTTACATATAATTCACAGAGCAGCCCGGACTTCTGTTCCCTCTAAAGTATAATTGTATGGTGAAGCTGTGCTGCAGATGTGAGAAAAAACAACCCACTGTGACACTGCCATTCCTAAGTAGGCAAGCTGTTACAGTGCTGATCACAGAGCAAGCAAAACTGGTGTTGCAGCATCATTAGATCAGAGACAAAGTCAGCCTTAAAATCACAAAAATACCCTGTTATGTATTCTATTTGTTGCATGGGAGCTCACATCAGGTTTGTAAGCCAGACAGCTAAAGAAAACTTGACTTGAGCAACTTAGGGAAAAGAGGGAAGAGAAAGGATAGGTTTAAGATCAGCTTTAAAGATGCAACTTCTAATCTTGCTGCATAGCAGAATTCAAAGACACACAATCGACAGCGAGGCTTTCCCTGCAATGTGCAGGCAGAGTGTGGTGAGCCAGCTCCAACACCCTGCATGGAATAAAACACTTCAGAACTAAACATCCAACGTCACAACCATCATTGAAAGTTAGGCCCTCACATCTTTTAATGAAGATAACTACAGATGAGGGGTAATAGCTCCAATTACTCCCTAAAAGGCTCAGCAGATACTGAAAGGTTAGGAAAATAGACTGTTTCTCCTACATAGCTTTTGGTTACTCAGTTTCAGCAATGATGTTAGAATAATTTGTATTAAATTCCTCTCTGCAAAAACTACTACATCAATAAAACCTTTGATACAAATGCACAGATTAGAGTGCCTTCCACCTTCCACTTGCTTTCCCTGCAGAGACCAAAGGGCTTTTAACCAACTTTACTTGGTTTAACTTGTCTGTGAATTTTAAACATCATAAGTAAAGGCAGCCTAAGCTAACCTCCTGAAAATCTGTCTTTTCTGCAAATTACAGACAGCGGGTGGTTACGATAGTGCTACAACTGAAATACAAGCACTAGTTTTATTTTGTAGGCACTTGTTCTAAGAATTACTCAAGTTTTAATTTATGTTACATATTCTACTCCAGCAGTATGAATTTGTCTACATAGAGGTGTGATTCACATTTTTAGTATGTTTTTATGTGCAGAAGGAATTAGAGGTATAGAGTCTGCTTTATCATTCTGTAGGTCACTTTGCAAAGGAAGAACACTCTCCAGTGTGACACAACCGTCATGCTGTGATGCGGAGCCTCCAGAAGTTAAGGCACAGTCTTGCCTTTGTGCAGCATTAAAACATCTCCTTTTTTTTAAAGAGTAATTTTTTTACAGTGAATTTATATTATTCTCCTCTAGCTAGAGAAGGCAGTGTTTTTCAGAGGCAAAGCTTTCTCCCAGCAGTATATGGCTGGGAAATGAAGCTACGTGTCTTTTCAAACTGAAATTCGAAAGCAGAGACAGCCATTATCAGAAAATGGCCAGGGTACTCAGTGAATACTTATCTTTCTTATGTTAGAAGAAACCCATTTCATGCCTTATGGTCCTAATCCAAACCTCACTGAAGCCTGCAGGTTTTCATTAACATTGATGTGTTACAGACCAGATAATTTGGACAAAAAAAAAAAAACAATCAAAAAACAAACCAAACCTCAAAAAACCCCCAAACCAAACCAAAAACCAATCCACAAAGCAGTACTTCACCACCTAGCTTTCAGCCTCTGTGGGGGGATGCAATTAAAGCTGAACAAAGTAGAACCTGGCTGAGGTTTTCACTCAGCTCTTTCCCACACTCTTCATGCATCTGAAAAGAATACTTTACAGCTTTAGAGTAAATCTGAAATTCTTACATAATTCTCACCCAATGTGATTTCTGAAAGAATGACTAGTGATGAGTAGCTAAGGCGGCTTCGGCACTCTTTCCTCAAGTATCTTCACAAACACCATCTGGTGCAGCAGGACTGCACCCATGCTTGGTGAAACGGCTGTTTCCATCTGCTGTGTTCAAGAGTCACATGTGCCTTCAGAGAATAACATATTTGCATGCTGGAGACAGAAGAAAAGCACAGTTACCAGGCAGCTAGCAGCACTGGAAACCTCTGAGTAGCTTGAAAAGAACGGCTGTGGCTGTTCTAGGCACCTAGGAAGAAGGGAGTCTTTCCGGCGAGGCAACCTCACTGAACTACCTGATTAGCAGTGACACCCAGGCAAGCAAAAGATACTGCTACCACTTAGAGACAGGGTTGTGGGTCTGGCAGAGATATCTGCTTTATAATCAGGACTGAGGGAAACCTGTCATAAAATAGGAGAGTCTGGTGAGTCAAAGGAGAATGGAAGAGCAGGGAGGAATTCAACCGGAAAATCTGTCCCCAGAGCAAAGCAGACTGAAAGAACGGATTTTCCAATGGCATTTGGAAGCAAAAACTGCTTTGTAACCAACAAGAGTAGACACTGAGAGAAAAGTCAATTAAAAAAACCCAAGGCATTGTTTGGAAAAAGGGTAGAAGACAATGGGGAAAAAGGATGTGCAAAAATAAGGAGAATGAGAAATAAAATGATGATGGAAGGACAGTCTCCAGTTCTTTAGTGTGGGCAGGGCACAAGCTGTTTAGGTAAGCAGTCTGATTAATCTAGAACATTCTCAGGATCCCATCTGACCCATGTCTGCAGCAGTTAATTGAACCAATTAGACTGGGAATTACGAAGAACAGAAAAAGACATACTACTTATTATAAAACAGCAGCTCACTGCACTCCTGCAGAGACAAAGAAATACATGCACCTTGTCTGTCTGAACACTTAGTTTCCTTCCAGCTGCTCTGCAACTGAGGAACAGTAAAGCATTTGGGAGAAAAAGTAATTTTGTTCTGCTGTGTTTGTACAGCATGAGGAGGTCATGCTCTAGGCTCAAGTTCAAGCTTACTATTACAGTCTGAAAAATAATTACAAACAATGATAAACCCTTTAATTAGCTACAGCACGTACACTTTGCTTTCCCTGCTGAACAGCAGTCATTCCCATTTAAATTTGTGAGGCAGAACAGGATAAGCAGGATAAACAGAGAAAATTGTTGAATCCTTAAAAACAAAAGGGAGAACATAGAGTGCTTTCTGAATTGTTCCCTCTAGTGTCCTGAAATGTCTGTAACGTGTTTCTCTTGAAAAATTTTGGAACGTCTCTTTCCTTTTCACAGTGGCTTTATACAATTCCCATTGCAGTCCCCTCAGACTGTGGAAGATCACATACAGTATTTCTGACACTGGCAAAAAAATATGTGTTATTTTAACACATATGTAATGAAACTTCTCTAGTGTAAGCAGAGTCCACTCTAACAAGGGAGAACCTTCTTACAAAACCTCTGCGTGCTACAGTTTTAACTGATGCTCAGGACCCAACTCTTGCAGTGAGGTATTCACATTGATAAACATCTACGTCAGTTGTTGCTGTTATTTAAATAAATAAATAAATAATAAAAAAAAAATGGGCCTTGTACTGCTCCACAGAGAGAAGTAGAGAGATCTTCACTGAATACAAAGGGGAAACATAATTCACATGTCATCATCACTGTTTGGCACTCATACTGCCAGTCTCAGTCACTATGCCAAGAAGTTACTAGATGTCAACATTAAGAACCGGGTGCTTTCACACATGTGGGCTGCTGGCAGACCAGAGAAGACAGGTTTGTACCAATGCTGCCTGTGTTGCATATGCTATTTGAAGTAAAAAAACCAAGTCTCATTTCAGCTTCCTTCTGTCGCTGTGTAAAGACATCTTGGCCATCTAGGCATGGCTTTTGTCACTGTTGGTCTGCGGAACCTCTTGGCAGGAATAGTATGAGAACCAGTTGAAACTAGCTGCCTGCACAGTTGTCCGCTTCTTGAGGGACATAAGAAAATGAATGCTATCACAGTCTTCAGGTGCAGACTTGCCTACTCAGGAACATTGTAATGGTGGAACAGATACAGCCTCTACCAAATTGTTCCTTGGAGACTTTAGGTCATATGTAAGAATCCAGAAGCTATAAAAATTGGTTTGGTTTTTCCCCGATTATGCAGGAAGGCCATTCAAAGCAATTAAATGGTGTTTTCCTTAGATGTGGGTGTGCACACACACACAAACACACATGCAGAGTAATATATGAAAAATTGATAAGAAGCCATAAAGTACTTTGAAGTCATGAAGGTGGGGAGGAGAGGAGAAATACAGAAAGTGTTGCTTTGGCGCAGATTCTCCCCTCTGTTTTTCAAGTGAGATCAAATATGCTTTGGTGTGCTAGGCTCCCCACAAAGAATGCTTATAATATATGCAAGCCATTAGCTGAAATAGGTCTGTAAAAAAGGCTTTTAATACGCTTCGAAGCACATGTAGATTTAAAAATCAAAGCATCATTCATTTGTGAATCCAGTGCTTTGCTCAAATAAGGAGATAATAGTTTATATGAATCCAACTCCCACCAAAATCCAAGCAGTTTCCTACTGAATTGTCAGCAGCAACTAACAAGCTTGCATGAGTTAACTACTTCTGTGCACATGGATTTCACAGAGTTCCTAAATGCCTGTCATGATTTTCTATAATTTTTTTATATTTTTTATAGGCTTTTGTCAGAAAATAAGTGTTTGATATAAAAACATGTAGCAAAATGTTGGCTTATTTTTGCTTTGGCAAACTTTGATATTGAGCCCAGTGCTGTTTAATACTTTCATAAGTGATCTGGCAGATGGGATGAAGTGTACCCTAATAAACTTTGTTGATGATACCAAACTGAGTAAGAAAAAGGACGCACTGGAAGGGGAGCCAGCCTGCAGGAGGACCTGGATAGGCTGGAAGAGTGAGCGAAAAAGAGCCTTACAAAGTTCAACAAGGAGAAGTGGAAGGTCTTGCACCTGTCTAAACACAGTTCTAGAATGCAGCACAGGCTGGGATCTACCCAGCTGGGGTGCAGCTCTGTACAAAGAAACTGGGGGTCCTGCTGGACAACAAGCTGACTATAAGTGAACAGTGTACAGCTGCAGCAAAGCAAGCCAACAAGATGCTGGGTTACATCAACGACACTGCCAGCAGAGATAAGGAGGTCATTATCCCACTATACTCGGCTTTTGTCAAGCCACACCTGCAATACTGTGCTCAGTTTTGATCTCTGCTATACAAAAATGATGTGGACAGGTCCAGAGAAAGGCTACAAGGATTACCAGGGGACTGGGGAGCCTGCTGTGTGAGGAATGGCTGAGAGAGCTGAGCTTGTTCAGACTTGAGAAAAGAAGGTTTAGGGAGCCTTTACCACCATGTTCCAGTATTTAAAGGATGGCTACAAAGAAGATGGAGTCTCCCTTTTTATAAGCAGTCATGTGGAAAAGACAAAGGGTAATGGGCACAAGTTGTTCCTGGGAAGATTCTGACTGGACACAAGAGGAAAATATTTCACAGTGAGAATAATCAGAAGTGGTGGACTCCCCTGTGTTGGACGCTTTGAAGATTTGGCTGGACAGGGTGCAGTGTGCTAATCTACATCGTGCTTTGCCAAGAAAGGTTGGACCAGATGATCCTTGAGGTATTCTATGACTGTATGATCTTTCTCCATGTCCCAGATATTCACGTTTCTATAATTTGGAAATTACTTCACAGAATCATAGAACAGTTAGGGCTGGAAAGGACCTTAAGATCATCAAGTTCCAAACCCCCTGCCATGGGCAGGGACACTGCACACTAAACCATGCCACCCAAGATAAGATATTAATTTCAACGTATAATACCTGACTTCTTTTATTTTGGAGCTGTCTCTTGAAATTTGGGCTTATTTTTTTTTCAATTGTTCCTGGCTAGTCCCATTTATGCTACTCTGAGGCATTCATAAATAATTATCAGTGCAGACTGCTCAACATCAGAAATGTGCAATTTAGAGATGGAGGAACACTCAAATGTTGGCTGGAACCTCTCCTCTTTCCTGAAACGCTGGGTCTTGCATAGTAACTCCTCACTGACATATTTGTCTTGGATCAAAAAACAGGCATAGGAGGGCAGCATTTTATCAAAATCACATAAGGGAGTACAAGTTTTTGTAGTAGGTCACAAACATCAGCTTTTTTTGTGCCCTCCAGCAGCAGATATTTTTGACTTTGATTTAGATAGCTGTTTGACATGTTTCAATATAAAACTGTCTGGGGTTCTTGTTCCTGTTCTTGGTGAGTCAGTGTTTCCAACATCTCTTTGTAAACAACTGCTACTAATAGTCTCCTTAGAAAGAAAGCAGTGTTTGTTACACGCTGCAGCATCTGAACTGTTAGATCTCACTGCTGACTGTGTAGTACAGAAGACAGAGCTGTGTCCTTGCTCTTAACAATGATGGATAATTTTGCTGTTTGCTTTTAATATTTGTGAGGGATGACAACAGTTCTGATACCTGAAATGAATATAGAAAATTTTCACATTAATGGCACACTACCGTAAAAAGAAATTCTATCAATTATTATGAAGTTTTCTTTTATCAGTATTACTATTACTTAAATCTTTTAAACACAAGAAGTTTTGACTAGAGTCACTGTTTGGTAACCAATACAATACAAACAAATCATCGTTGCCATGCAAAGCTTATGATCTAGAAGCAATATAAAAAGTAATCATGGGCTAGGTATGAAGATAAAAGCAAGATGATTGCATAAGAGATCATAGAATCATAGAATAGTTAAGATTGGAAAGGACCTTAAGATCATCTAATTCCAACCCCATTGTGACAGGCCCCTTCAGATGCTGGAAGGCTGCTATGAGGTCTCCATGCAGCCTTCTCTTCTCCAGGCTGAACAGCCCCAACTTTCTCAGCCTGTCTTCATATGGGAGGTGCTCCAGTCCCCTGATCATCCTCGTGGCCCTCCTCTGCACTTGTTCCAACAGTTCCATGTCCTTCTTATGTTGAGGGCACCAGAACTGCACACAATACTCCAAGTGAGGTCTCATGAGAGTAGAGCAGAGGGGCAGGATCACCTCCTTTGACCTGCTGGTCACGCAGATGATGAACCATCTTTCCAGCACTCGACAATAATGACTGAATATGTTCCCTTTGGATTGATTTGTAACATTGTGCATATACTTTCTAATATTTATAACAGATCGTAGGTGTCAACTGCTCCATGAAAAAAATTCCACATCATGCCTTGATTTGTCCAAAAATTTGTCCATGCCTTGAATTGTCCAAAATTATTTTAAAATGGTAATTTGTCTGAAACAATGTGTAAGGATACAAGTATAAAACAGGTCACTAGGAGGGAGAAAGTGAACCCAAGGAAGCTGTACCATTGTGTACACCTCTGCTTACCTTATATCCAGCACCCAGTGCAAGATAATCTCTTATTAGGAAGCTGCAAAGATGATGTACCAAACTATGAGAAGGATGCACTGTTTGCTGTCCTATAATATTAAGTATTCAAATATTATGCATTTAAAATAATTTTATTTTACTGAAAACTCATGAGAAACTGAGCAATTCGATATAGGCATTATCAGTATTGCTTAGACTAGAAACTAGTCCAGGCAGAATGTCTGTTGTTAGGTTTGAAGTGGCTCTTTGCTTTATTCAAAGAGTACTCAAGGTTTATAAAAAAAGTCAAGTGAGCTGTTTTCATGAAGATAAACGACTATTTAAGGCCACACAACTGAAGAGACAAAGCAGAAACAGATACCTTCTTCTTACTGATCTTCTGACCAAGTGTACTGATACATAAACCACCACTGAGAAATAAAATCATTTTTCTATTTATGCCATGAAGGCAAGACAAGTACTTTTCTTTTTTTCAGAATAAAGGAAAACGATAGTGGCTGAAATTGTATGCTTATAAATACCGAACTTGAAATGTTAAACTGCTGCAAATTCTGATATAAATTCTTTTTTCCAGTACAAAAATTCAGTATAAACATACTGGTGGCTCTTAGCCTGGAATATCCTATATAGTAGAACTCTGACAGTTCTGCTGTGCACACCAAAGAGGTTTTTGAACAAATAGAAATTTGGCACTGCAGCATTACCTAACCAATTGGTCCTTTAAAAAAAGAGGCTAAAAGAAAGCAGGGGACACCAAAAGCTATGAATGCTTTTATACTGTTAAAATACTCACTTTCAAACCAAGAGAAAATGACTGCTTCTTCTGCTTTATGATTTCCAGCAGTAAATCTTCCCCATTTCCATCCACTGTGCCTTCACTGTGCTGAAAAAATAAAAGCAATTTTAACTAGCAATTTAAAAACATGAAAATGATAGAGAAGCAGGATTGATTGAAAGTAGAAGAGATTAACAGAAAAAAATACAAGCACTCACGCAGAAGTCGATGCCTTCTTCTTCAGTGTCTGGTCAGTTAACCATTGTGTATCTGTGTTACGCGTCACAGCCCTTTGACAACTGCAGTTCAAAACCTTCTCAAAGATGGCAGGATTTGTCACTTTCCTGTTGAGAGGATTCTCAGACCAAGAGATTTCAGCAGCAAGCTCATCCAAAATACTCTATTTTCTTAGTTAGTGTCATTCTTTTTCCCCCTAGCCTCCCTTTTTCTGCACTGATAAATTCCCTGCTTGCTTGAAAATGATCATCAGTAAATGGCAGCTCAGGCTGGCACAAGGACATGTGCAGCAATTCATGATCTCAACAGAAATTTCATCTTTATTTGACTAAATATTTGACTACATATTTTACCTTGGGTGAACCCCCCCCCCGACTTTCTGCCTATTTTGACTCTTCTCTCACCTTCTGCCCAAAGAACAAGAATTTCTTGAATTAAAAGTACCATGGTCTGTGGAGGACTTGCTTTATACAGTGGGTGACTATGAGGAAAGCTACTTGAGCTGGCAGAGCTAGAGGTATTAAGCAGAGCAGAAAGAAAGCCACAGCCTTCGCTGCACACCAATGCAGCTCCCATGTAAAACTCAGTGCCGGTGGGTTCCCACCAGAGAGCTGTTTTCCAGGAAATACTTTTCCTATTTGTAACAAACCAAGGATTCCATTTTTAGACATGTGCATATGCAAAAGCTTCCTTAGTGAAACATATGGGCCTAATTATAATGCAGGGCTGTTTTAACTAGTCTAAGTACAGCCTTGGCAGCACAAATTTCACTAAGATGCAGGATGGCAAACTGTAGATCTAACATGAATAGTTTTCTTTGAAAGTATCAAAACCAGGAGTTCAAAACCATCTTTAAACTGCTTCACAGTTCCACAGTGGTCCATGTCTGTCAAAGGCAAATGGCAAAGAACCATGTCCCATGTTTAACAAGCTTTGGGCTTAAGGGTTGCAAGAGCATTTTAATGTTCTAAATTATTTGTAGAAACCAGAGTTTCTTCATGAAAAGAATATTGCGGGAGACAGCTTACGATATCCTTGCAGCATGTATTTCAGGCTCCCTAACACAATGGCAGATGATCTCTGGATCCTTTTGATAAGGAAGTTTAAGAAGCTACGCTCACTATATAACTACTGCTCACTTTGCTGGGGTTTTCCCACATTTCAGCAAGACCAAACAGGTTTCTTTCTTGGAGCATCTAAGTGCTCAGAGCAGCACATTAATGCTAACTCACCCTCAACTGGCGCATCTTTCACTAATCTGCCTTAGGAGTAGCAGCCTCAGACAGAGGAGGCAAGTACAGAGGAACTTCCTAAAACCTCTTCAGCAAGATTTGCCAGTGTCTGGTTGAATTTCAGTTCATAGCCCAACTAGTAAAGGCAGAAATTCAGATGCATCTCAAGGAGAAGCAATATGATTTTTCTTCTCATCAAGGTTTCCAAATGGTGGTTTTACATCATCACTTTTTATACCCAAGTACTGAATTTTCTGTTTATTTATTTCAGAAGAGAATTCATTAAATATTCACCAGAAATGAACATTGACTATACACTTCAGCTACCTGTCAGTTACAAGTGGAAGGACCACATTATGCATATGTCTTGTGAAAATGCAGATTGACAGGAGGGACCGGCCCTGTTTCCTAACACTTACATGCCATAACATTCATTAATACTTTTCTCCTTATTGAGAGGGAAAAGCTTGCTTCCATTTAGGCTTCTTATGTGGAACAAACACAAGGCAAAATATCATTAACAGCAAAGCAATCTAATTTAAACACAGTTTTGCCATGCTTCATACCACTATTTAGTATTTAATCAGGACTACTGTGGTTAAGGATGAAAGGTCAATGTGAATGATTCACTGTGAACAAACTGAAGACTAAAACACACAGTTGCAAAAGGAAATGCCTAATTGCAAACACCCTGTATGAATAGAATCGTGCCACTTAGGTTATTTCAAGTGTTTGGAGGCTGTCTTGTTTCATGAGCTAGTAAAGGGAACTTCTGCTATCTGGACCTAACTTCAGAAAGCTACAGAAGGAATTTGTCACTAAAATCACAGGCAATAAAATCATCATGCAAGCAGTAAAAAAAAAAACCAACAAACCCAGTTACAAAACCAGTAAAAACCCCAATAAGTAAGGTGTAGGGAGTGAGAGTATTTCTTTCAATAGAGACTATACTGTTTCATGAGATTCCTTGTCCTGCTGGAACTTCTGTTGCTGTAGAGGTTAAAGCTAACTGATGGAAACAAATCTGCAATTATTTGGAGCAGGACACAACAATAATGAAGTACATTAGCACACTACTAACAAGGGGAGGATTGGTGAAAAGAACAATGCTTCAGTAGCCGAAGCCGGTCAGGCGGCTATGCTCTGCTCCTCTGCTTCTCTTTGCATCAGTTGCTCTGAAGTGTTTTGGAATTTTGCATTTCTGCAGCCATCTGCATCCTGTAGGAGCAGTTAAAAAACACAGAAGTACAAGAAGGGCGAACAGCAGAGCTGAAAGAGTTTATACCAGTATAAGTAAAAATACTCCGGTATTCAGGAGTACTTCTACTTGCGCGGGAGCTTAGAATAAGGGAAGTTATGAAACACGTAGACTGGATATTTGCTGCCACCCGGTGGCAGCGGATACCCGCTCGCACCCGAGCATCCCAGGGAGAAAACGCAGCATTCAGACCCTGCCTGATAGCAGGGCAGACATGGTCCATGGTGAGGACGCCAGCCTGCGCCGTGTGAGGAGCTCGGGGAGGCACTGGTGCCAGCGACAGCACGCACGGCCCGAAAAACGGCCCGCTGAAAGGGGCCGTAAAGGCGAGGACGAGGATCTTGCTTATATTCAGCGATTTACCTTACCTTGCTGTCTCCCAAAGCAAAATGCCAGGGCTGTATGCCAAAATTTCCATTCAAATGGTGCTCAAACCCAAATGCATATGGAAGTGTGCTGAGCACTTCTGCTTTTGCTCACTAAGTTGAATCAGCATATGGAAGTTTGCTGAGCACTTCTGCTTTTGCTAAGTTCAATCAGCATATCTCAGTACAGGAAAGATACGGACCTGCTGGAGAGACTCCAGAGGAGGGCCACAGAAATCAGGGGGCTGGAGCACCTCTCCTGTGGAGATAGCCTGAGAGAGCTGGGGCTGTTCAAGCTGGAGAAAAGTCTGGGGAGACTTTATTGTGACCTTTCAGTGCTTAAAAGGGGCCTATAAGGTGGGAAAAGGCTTTTTAGCAGGGGCTGTTTTGATAGGTCAAGGGGTGATGGTTTTGAACTAAAAGAGAGGAGATTCCGCCTGGGTGTGAGGAAAAACTTTGTAACAGTGAAGGCGGTAAAACAGTGGCACAAATTGCCCAGAGAGGTGGTAGACATGCCCTCCCTGGAAACATTCAAGGCCAGGCTGGGTGGTTCTGGGCAACCTGATCTAGTCAAAGATGTCCCTGCTCATTGCAGGTAGGTTGGACTAGATGACCTTTGAAGTTCCCTTATGATTCTACAATCTCATATACATCAAAAATGGCAACAAAGACCAAAGCTGGCTGAACTGCTCACTGTCTGGCAGATCACTCTATGGAAAAAATGCTGTACTGGTCATGACGAAAGTAATTTTTCAAGTACTCTTTTGAGGGCTCATTTGGGATGAACACAGAGGTGCACACTTTGCCCCATCTGGCAACGATGGAATTCTTCCATCAGAAGAGACTGCAAGATTGCAGCATCATAAACATTTTATCTAACAAATGGCCAAGCATCCAGTGTAAGCACAACAGTGGCATACCTGGAGAATTTTTCCGTTAGTGAAGGTGTTGATTTAGCTAAAATAGGAAGAAAATAATTACCAGATTTTAACTGTAAGAAAAAAAAAACAAAACAAAACCCAAAACCAAACACACCAACAAACCCAAAATAAAACCAAGAAAAAACCCCAGAACTTCCAAACGTATGCTTCCTTAACATTAAATTTCAGTCTCATTACTTGCATCTAATCTTTTATTTCGGAGTTCAAATTCATTTTGTTCCATTAGGGTGACTTGCATATTGAACTGTTTTCCTAAACATTTGTTCTTCTTGAGCCATTCCAAGTGAGCTATAAAAAGTGGTGGATCAGGAATGCTGACTTGCTTGTGCAAGTGTTTCTTTTTCCACAAAGTTCCATAAGGATTCCAACAGAAAGATAACCATTTTTCTTCCAGGCTCCTGACTGCATGAAGGGTTTGGCTCTCTCTCCCCAGCACCATGAATGGGCAACTCGGTATTACAATCTCTAGCATTCTTCCAAAATGTGTTACTTCTCTCCCTAGCGCTCAAAAGCTTCACCTATCAGAAAAAGGAAATTTCTCAGCTTTAGAGGTGGAGACTGTACCCAGGAGAAAACCCCAAATGTGTCATAAACCTAATACACTATGGCATATTAGTGCCATCATACAGCACCGCAGTGGACTGGCCAGGAATGCCCTTTGACTCTCCCTCTCAAATTGCCTAGCCAATTAAAAACCTTTTGTGCCAACAGTTACTTGGACCAAAATCATCCTCCTGCTTTAAAACATACCACAATGACTTACTGACAAGTAGAAACCTTCACCGTAAGCAATCTCACCTGCCAGAATTTCTGAGAACAGTGTGTCACAAAATTTAATAGAAGTTTGACCATTAACAGCCCCCCCTTCTGGCACATATAAATACCTTCTGTACACAGCTGGGGTTTTTGCCATGTTTCTATGCTATTCCAAAGCTGTTAATATTTTGAAATACTTGATATTCCTGAGGAATATGAAGTCAGGTTTGTAACCCCAGCATACAAACCTATTCTCTCCCTCTAGTGCTTGTTACTGTAAACAGAATCATTCAAGAGAGGAATATTTCATGGTTACCAGCAGGCAATATTTATTATTACAACTGAGAACTCTACATACAGTATTGCACAAAATTATAACAGACCAATCATCAGAACCATGTTCCTATGCAACTGTAAACAGCACTTTAACAGAAATTGAACACATTGTGCGTTAGGTGTCTTAGTAAAGTGAAAATTTAGAGGATTATTTCACGGGAGTAAGAAAGTGCAAACTTTCAGTCAAGGCATATGCACAAAACATGAAAAGACTGCTATACATGCCACAGGTCTTAAAAAATCCCCAAGCCAATCCCCGGTATTACAAAACACACCAAAACAAGTTAAATGACTAAGTAGTAGCACTCACAGCAAGCCCTACCAGCGCTACCACATTTCAAGTCTTATCCCCTAGCAAGTGGCAGAGGAACACGATCTGAAGAAATGCCCTTTGCTTGGAGTTTTAGACATATTAATGCAGCTGTATCACATTAACTGCATCTTTTTTTGTTTGGCAAGACAAAGACTTGTGGCACTAAAAATGCACGTAGACAGTGTATTACCAGTAATTCCTGAATTGCTATATAAAGTAACCGTGTACAGCAGCTGACTGCTGAAGGAAATAGCATTTTTACATCAAAAGGTGACATAGCATACAACCAAAATTCAAGTATTTAATATAGAACTGTAATTGTGGGAATTCTGACCTTCTGTTCTGTGCACTACATAAAACAGATCAAGAATTATTTTTTCATTTTTATTCTTCCTCCTACACCTTTTCACAGGTGTAGAAGGAAGAACAAAAATGTGGCTGCAATCCTGTCTTCAGCACACATTACTATTACAATGGGATTGCAAGGTATGTGGGTACAACTGCGCAGATCAACATTACCTCTGGATTCTCAACATGCAGCCTTCATGCTCTCCCTCCACTCCCACCTCAACCACCCTGTCCTTGACTGCAAGATCCTAGTCTTTGTTGTCCCCTACTTTTGATTTGCACCCTTTTCACCAGCTGTTCCCAACAGCTGCCCAGGAAGACATTGTCTTCTCTTTAGCACAAGTGAGCAGTTTAGCTGCACAATGTCATCTTCAGACAACCAGAGAAACATGGAAATAAAATGATGGAAGAGTACTTCTATGGAATCAGCTTTTGGGAAGGCCTGCAGAGACATTTATACTTCTGCCTCAGCACCAGTGCGTAAGTGCTGAAGACTTTGTAAAGACTGGTGTAAAAAACATGAACTCTGATTAGGAGAAAGTCTGAATTACAAACAAGAAATGGCCTCCTATAAACACAGTATTTTATTTACTGCTTAGATTCATTTAACAATTACGAAATACTAAGGTTTTTTAAATGATAAATGCCTTTTCCCCTGTCACCAAGTTAACTTCAAGAGAGTTAAACAGAAGCTCTGGTAAGCTTTAGAGAAAAAAAACTTGTCCCTACAGAGTTGCAAAAGAGTTTGAACTGTAACAAAATTAGTAGCAGATATAACTACAAAAGTTATGAGAAGTGTAAGAGTCCTCTCAAAGAAAAGTATCTGCAGGCAGTTTTATCAACTTTTCAATTTAAGTCAAGAAAGACAAACAGAAACATGAGAAACCATGCGCATGTGTATCTGGTTCAGTACTCCACTGCCCAAATGTATTTCATGTTCTGGAAAATTACTTTCTAAGTACAGCAGAGACTGCGCCTTCAACAAGGAAAGAAACAGAATTAAAACTGGGTTAGTCCATTCTGAAGTATTTCTACAAGCAGTGCTACGGTAATCTACCACCATACTAATACATGAACATTTTCTTGGACCTCCCCAAATTTACAGGAAAATAAACCACCAGAAAACCCACATGTAAAAAGATTAAAGCATCAAAAACCTACAAAACCAAAGCAAGTATACACATAATCATAGTGAACTCTGAAGCTGAGGTCTGTGTATATAAATTTTTATGAACAAGCTCATATAAATGATTGGGGTTTTTATTTTGGTGGTGGTTTATTTTCCTCCCGACATCAAAGCAGAACACATAGGTAATATATTCTTTCACACAGGTCTTGGATGGGGAAATCTGAGTAGAGTGGACTAAGAAACTAACAAAGGAAAAGAACAGACAGATTTTATTTCCTTGGTACATGAAAGTACAGAGGTGTTACTACAGCACCTACTGTTCTTGCCTTTTGAATCCCAACTCATCACAAATTAAAGTATAATTACATCAGAGGTGGAATCTAACAAACAATTTACTTTTTCAAAAGGGTTTATTTTTCTTAATGGTATCCACACTTCACGCAGCCTACGAACCTGAAGAAAACGCATTTGCTTCTGAAAGCCACAGCAGTGTTTTGGGGTGTTCAAAGTCAAAGAAGTAGTTCTGAGATTTCAGATGTTAAAGCTTTCTCCACAGCCACATGTTCCTTTGATGTTTGGATTATTGAAGACAAATTCACTGGACAGTTTGTCTTCTACATAGTCCATTTCAGTTCCTAGAAGCGTCAGCTGTGCCTTCTTCTCAATAAACACTCTAACCCCTGGAGGACATCAGAGAAAAAAAAATAATTTACATATAGCAAAATCATCACTCACTCTGGAACGCTCTTTAAACCAGTGATAAAAGAATGGAAGCTAAATATGAAGGTTATCAGTATAAGCTGGTTTCCCTGGCCTAGCATGCAACACTTTCATCACTGTTTTTACCATGTAAGTGCAGCAACAGTTTTGAACTATTATTTATGTACATTTATGTGTCACTTACATACGTATTTTTTGAGGGGAGATTTAAAAACATGACACCTAGGGAAAGAAGCTGCAGAACTTGGGAATGAATCTCAGCTTCAATACTTAATTCCCATACATTACAGCCAGCAACCCATTTCCTACCATTCTTAAAGTCTGTGCATCTAACAAGACACCCTTGAAAACCTAAATGTTTCGCTCTCAAAATTATTATTTTCTGCTCTTCCAGAAACACTACCGCTACATTAACTATTAGCAATACTGAATCTTATAATGATGCAAATATATGAACATTCAAGTATACCACAATCTTTAGTTCATCTTTGCAAGTAGAAAGAGCTTTCTTTCCTAAAGTATACAAAGTCTGTATCTCTCTGGAATAAAGTTACTGAACTTTAAAGCTGCAAATATGACACAAAGGTGCAAGTGGACTGCTTTAACTATCCACAGACTATGAAATAATAAAAATAAACACGTAAAATTGTACCAGTACACAGCAACAAGACCTCATTAAGGTACAGGAGAGACTGCTGGAAAACCATTTCATCACAGCAGACACTGAGACAAAACATATTACTAACACAACTCAAGGTTGGGGAACCAAGTTGAATCTACACTTTTTTTTGGGTCAGTTTGGACAGTAACTGACAGTGAAGGCTAAACCTAATCAAAGACTTTATGGACCTGATTCCTGAAGCTGTCACTTACGATCTAAAAGCAAGCAAACTTGCGCTGTGATTCAAAGCCACCACTGAGCAGAAACCTGTATAAAAGAGCCTTTACTGGAAGTCTGTCTAGAAGCAAGTGAAGCAAAACAGAAATGACACAAGCACACATGAACCACTCGCTTTGGAACTTAAAGTCTCTGACCTGACTGAGGGAAACTACTTTCCAGTTTCCCTAAGATCCAAACCAGGAAATGCTTTCTGAAAAATGTGTTTTCAGGCCTGTAAAGCTAGAGCAGCTTCAAATCAAGCAGGAGAGGTTAACTCCAGAAGCCAGATGAATCTGAAATCAAGAGGCACCTGCAGAATCAGGTGACAGTCCCTAGCTCACATTCTCATGCTCATTTTCTGCTTCAATTTAACCATTTTCTGAAGTTCTAACTAACTCTCTGTTTAAGAGAATAAAATCTATGTGTTGGTCACAGGTTTTCTAAAGACAGCTGGAAGGTGGGCTCTGTCCAGAAGCATAGTTTCTGTAAGAAAACAACAGTGATAGTCTCATTCTTAAATCTTTTACTTTGCCACCAAATTAAAAGTAACATTTCCGAACATAAGATAGTTCAGTTATGCCTAAAATAACCAAAAACCTCCTCCACAAAAGGAATTCTATGAATATTTACAAAATGAACAGAAACCAAAACAAACACTATTATCAATCCGTATTTGACAAAAAGACCACTGACATAAACTTTTATAAAAATTGAAAAAACATGCAGCACTGTGCTGATTTTGACTGGGGCAAAGTTAATCTTCTCCAGAATAGCTAGTATGGGGCTGTTTTGGATCTGCACTGGAAAAACTTTGATAATTCAGGGATGTTTTAGTTACTGCTGAGCAGATGCGTACACAGCATCAAGGCCTTTTCTGCTTTTCACCCCATCCCACCAGTGAGCAGGCTGGGGGTGCACAAGTTGCTGGGAGGGGACACAGCCAGAATAGCTGATCCCAACTGAACCAAGGGATATCCCATACCGTATGACGTCATGCTCAGCAATAAAAGCTGTGGGAAGCAGAATGAAGACAGAATATTTGGAGTGATGGTGTTTGTTTTCCCAAGTCCCCATCATGTGAGATGGAGCCCTGCTGTCCTGGAGATGCTTGAACACCAGCCTCCTGGTGAGAAGTGGTGAATTAATCCCTTATTTTGCTTCACTTGCACGTGTGGCTTTTGCTTTACCTGTTAAACTGTCTTTATATCAAACCACAAGTTTTCTCACTTTTACCATTCTGAAAAAGTTCGGTGGGAGAGTGAGTGAGCAGCTGTGAGGGGCTTCACTGCTGGCTGGGGTTAAACCACAACAGGAACTTTAGCAATAGACCTATCATGTGATGCTTACTGTAATTATGAGGCAGAAAGCATAAATATCAGAGTAGGAAAACAATTTTTAAAGTATTCTTCAATAAAAGTCATAGAACCTGTTGTCACAAAGCAATGCAAAGGTCAAAACTACAAAGAAATTAAAAACAAATTATGCATCAGTGAAGAATAAGACTAGTTAGAGAAAGTAGTTGGGAAAATCCTTTGCAAGTAAAATCTTTGCAAAGCCTTAGTTTAGGTACGCTGATAAAATATTTCATTATATATGCATTGTTGTGTATTATTTTCTAAATATCTGCTATTAGCCACCTCTGAAGACCTGAATGATGGACTAAACTTTTGGTGGAGTAGTCTCTGATGCAGATACTGCAAAGCTGCTTATTTTAACTAACTGCTTACATAAAACCAGAAACCAAGGTGACAACAATTCCCATACAGAGGGACCTCGTACTGTAACTCGTTACTTCAATTAAGTTCTAGCCTGTACCTTGGCAAACCTGCAATAGGTTATTCTTCACCACCACCACAGATGTTTGTTCAGAAACTCACCATCTTGAACTACCTCTTCATCAGAATCTCCTTTTGATTTCGTATATTCTAATGTGTAGGAAAGCCCATTGCATCCTCTTGTACGAACACCTACTTTCACACCCACCTAAAAACACCACAATCAAACAACAGAACATTCATGAGGTTTTTTTAAACTTACTCTCGAACATCAAGGTAAAAAGTATGCAGAACAACAAAATAATGACATTTATTATGTCATTTATTACCATTCTATGATTATCCTCCACTGCCTCAAAGTAGAAGTGATTAACTTTAACAGATTAAGACGTGGCTTTTTTTTTTTCCTTTTACAAAGCCAACTGCCAAGGTGAAAGCAAACATCAGATGTTTGCTACTGTGGATCAAGCCCTAAACTATGTCACAAGTTCTGAAGTAATAAACTGTTAGAATTGTTACAGGTGCCTGGTCTAAAGACACTCACATTTCAAAGACAAGTATTTTTGTGACTTCAAATTAAAGTTTACTTAGATGCCAATTCTGTACTGACAGCAATATGAGGCCAAGACAAGGGCAGTTACTGAATTTGCACAGAATTCTTGTAATAACACCATCAGAAGACTTACTTCAAACATAAGTTGTGGAAAAAATACTTTGATTTCTTCATCATCTCTATAGCAAGTCTCACTTAAACAGCAATGCCCCCTTAAATCAATTATGTTTATTTGCTTGCTGTTTTAATCAACCTTATAAGTGAACCTAGTCACTGTTTGTAACATTCACAGTATCCAACAACTCTGACAAAAAGCACATTGTATAAGAAAAGATTTTAAAGAAACAGAACTACTTGTGCACAACAATCTTTCAGGAATATCTACACATCAATGCTTCATAACTGAAAAGGAAAATTATACTGCCTATTTCCATAATCAATCTTGTGACAAAAATATACTGAAACAAAGCACATGTCATCAAGTGGGATCTCAGACAAACACATTTTATCTTTTCAGACTAAATACCTTTCTCTACAAGAACTGCTACAAATAATGGGCTGGAAAATGTAAACAACATTTATAGCAAGGGGATGACTGACCACCTAAGCTGTAGACTTAAAGCTTCCTTAAGCTGGTTTGAAACATTAACAAGTGCAGGAAGCAGAAGAAACAATGGAAACTTATAAGAGAAATACTCTCCTTGAAATAATACTTACTGTAAAGAAAAAAAATCTAATGCTTGCTTTCATAATGGTTAGAAAGCAAGACTCTTGAGTTTTTCCCCAAAAGGAAAAAGATGACAAGCTCAGTTACTTAGAGAAATGCTGATTACTAAAACAAAAAGTTTCCTTTCTGGCAATTTTCCCAAGAATCAGATTTTTCCAATAGGTATGAATCTAACTTTATTATACTTCAAAGTAAGAATTTCTGTAAGAACTTAATTAACAAAGTCTTACTATCAACAGCTGAAGATCTCTTTCCACACCAGAACTCACCACTATGCCATATTAAAAGGCTTCACTCAAATACATCAAACACATTTTAAGCTTAAATTTTTTCAACTTCTTCCATCTCAAAAGTATCTGTACAGAGAAATGTCATCACCATCAGTTATTTTCTGCATTTCATTTTATAAAGAAATGAAGCTTGATATATTGAACAAGCTCACATACTCCCCTCGGGAAAAAAACAAAACAAAACAAAAAAACCCACTATCTCTAATAAACATGTTGGTGCTTATTTCAAACTTTTAAGTTAGCTACAAATGTTTCATGAGTTGTGCTGACAGGTTAGCACCATCTACAGGTTTGCACCGTTTACACTTACATGTTCAGGTTTATCTTTCAGAAGCTGTTTTATCTTCTGAACAGCTGACGGGGTCTGAAAAACAAAAACATACACATTAATTTGAAAGGGTTTTTTTGTTTGTTTATTTGCAGTGAGTGCTTGCACATATTAAGTGCGCAACATACTTAGCTTCATTATAAAAATTCCTATTCCAACCCTTAAGTGTGCTTAAGTTTTCTTAGTTTACATTTCTTTCTTATGTGCAAAGCCTACATTCAGCGTCAGCCACCTGTCAGTACTGACTTGCCTGAGTTCTACTCAAAACTGGACTCTTATCAGAAGATACACATTCTGCTGTGAAACAGATGATTGCTGAATCTAACCGATACAGAAAACAATACCTCTCACTCCCCTCCACATCCACACTGACAGCAAACAGGCAGCTCAAGAACTGCCATCCTTTTAAAGTGTTTGGTTGGGTTTTTTCCCCCATAAAATCACTATCACAATGCAATTAAGTAGTTCTTAACACATACACATCACAGAAAAAAATCAGTTAGGCACAGAAGTGCTTATGGCCTACTTCTCTCTTCCCACTAACTTAAAGGGGAACTGGGATTTTATACAGGGTAAGTTCACTGTTCTCGCAGTTGTATAAATGCAAATTGTTGTATAAATGCAAGCACACATTAAACACACAAATTTCCATTACATGCTTTTAGATTTCTAAGACACTGAGAAAAGGAAAGTCATTAACGTTTAGTTCTTACCACAACCAGACAAAGCAAATTACAAGCAGATTTACAGCAGAAAACCTTTTCTAAATACCGCTATTAATCTTCATTTGTAGACTGAAGTAAACTCACAACATAACAGGAATCACCTGCTTTGACAAACGACTGAACTATATGCACTTTGCCCCTGTTCCTGCAGGGAACTGACTGTATTTTCCTCTGCAGTAATCCCTCTCAAAAGTACAGCTTCCGAAAGACCGCCGCTAGTAGCAAACGCATTTCCTCAACTGACAAAAGGACAGAAAGTCTCACTGGGAACAACTCGCCAGTGGCTGTAGATAATGCTTAACTGTTATTTAATTTTACAGAAGAAATACAATTCTTCGAGTGACTGTGCAAAAAGGGCCCTGCAGGAAGGGGCCGCACCGCGGTTCCCGCTGCCTGCCCTCCGCGGCGCTGCCCACTGCAAGGCTGCCTGCACAAGAGCAGAGGCGCGGAGACTGCAGCCGGCGGCATCAGCCAGGAGTAGCGGCTCCCCCACAGCAACTCGCGGAGCGAGGTGTGGCTGTCAGAGACCCACTCAGCCCTCTCCTGCTGAGTCCTGCGCAGAGCCGACACAGCACGGGATAACGGCGCTGGCCCACGACTGCAACGCTGCCCCGGCCAAATCCCGTGCTCGTCCCGCCCCGCTGTTACCGACAGCCCAGGGCTGGCCGCGCGCCAGCAGCCGCAGGATGGGCGGCAGGCCGGGGAGCAGGAGGGCGGCGGCGCGGCCCGGCCCTGCCCGTGGCGCAGCTCGGCCCTGCCCGTGGCGCAGCTCCTGCAGCCGTGAGGCAGCACGGGCGCACGGGCCGCGATGAGCCCTCCCGCAGCGGCGCGGCACTGACCAGAGTGAGAGCGGCGCGCGTAGCCTGGATCTTCCGCTTGCTGACGGCGCGCACCGTGGCCCTCACCACGGACGAGGCCATCACCCCCTGCACCCCGTCCGCTGCCCTCTGCCATGGGCACCACGACGTCACACTGTGACGCCACGGCGCAAGGCGTGCTTCCGGCGCCCGCCCCGATTGGGCAGCGGGGTGTGATCGGCAGCTGCAGCGGTTCCGCCCCGTCCCGCGGCGCCGGGCTGGCCTGAGGGCGCGCCGCAAGCTGCGGCGGGCGGCAGAGCCTGGCCGCCTGTTGGCCGAGATAAACGCGATCTCGGCCGGTTCAGCCGCCGTGGGAGGCGTTTCCTCTTAGCTCTATCTGCCGACGGCCCTGCTGACGGCAAGAAGGCAGCTGCGTGGAGGAGCACGGGGTCCCTGTCCTCCATAGGCACAGGCGGGGAGCGCTAGTGTTTGCCTGTAGTTATGCACACAAGCGTTGCAATACAACAGTTTTGCACGGGCAAAACCCATATGCGGCATGATGCGGAGCGGGCAAGGCCGCCCGTGTCAGTAACGGGGTCCCGTCACGGAGGGCGCCACATGGGGGTCTTGTTGACCTGCGGCCGCCTGCCGGACTTTTTCGCTTCTGGGGCCAGGTGCGGGCTGCTTGGCCCGGCTGCTCCGCTCGACAATCTCCTGCTGTCGCGGGACCACGGCGCGGAGCCGCCCGGCTGTCCCGAACTGCTCCCGCAGGCCGGGGTGGCGGGGAAAGAAGGGGACTTCGGGGCGGCCTGCGGGCACCCGCAGAGGGACCTGACAAGGCCAGTCCCATCACTTTGAACTGAATAACGGTTAGGCCAGAGGGGAAGCAAACAGCCGTTGCTCATTACCTCCACCTGACAACATCATTAATGCTTTAAACTTATATTTGCGAAGTCCAAGCACAAGCAATAACTCTGCATCATAGAATCACAGAATGGTTAGGGTCAGAAAGGGCCTTAAGATCATCTAGTTCCAACCCCCCTGACATAGGCAAGGACGGCTCCTACCAGAACAGGTTGCTCAAAGCCCCCTTGCACCTGGCCTTGAATGCTACCAGGGGTAGGGCAGCCACAGCTTTTCTAGGCAATCTGTGCCAGTGCCTCACCACCTTCACCGTAAAGAACTTCTAACGTGTATCTAACCTGAACTTCTCCAGTTAAAGTTTGAACCTGTTACCCCTTTTCCTTTTGCTACAGTCCCTGATGAAGAATCCCTCCCCAGCATCGTGATAGGCCCCTTCAGATACTGGAAAGCTGCTATGAGGTCTTGATGCAGCCTTCTCTTCTCCAGGCTGAACAGCCCCAATTTTCTCAGCCTGTCTTTGTATGGGAGGTGCTCCAGTCCCCTGATCATCACAACACCTGCTTTGGGTACCTCACTAAGGGTTAGCTGTTTTGAAGAGCTTGGTAGTAAACATGCAGATTTTTTTTTTACTTACATAATTATGCCACTGTTGTTTAATGAGGCACAGTATTTCTCCCTCACAAATAAAGACAGCAACTGTACAAAAGAAGTTGTGTATTCAGCTACACAAAACACGTCTTTCACACACCATTACATACAACTTGGGCAATCGTCCTCAACTAAAGCACAACCACTGAGAAGTATGGGGCTTAAATGCCCCATCAGCCTGAAGCTGAAGTCAGCAGTTTATATGCTTGGAGGCAGGAGGCTTGTATATGAATGCAGCTAATGCCTTCTTCATCAGTCATAGTCTACCATGCAGGCACGAAGACCTTTACCCTCCTGTACTTCTTTAGGATGCTTCCAATCATCACTCCTTAGTCACCTGTCTGCAGAATGAATCTCAGCATTAAAGACTGACTGTGGGCTGGAACAGCAGCCTTGTTCTAAGGTGTTTTTCATGTTCAGTACATTATCAAAGTAACATAAAAGCAAAATTCAGTATTAAAATCTATATACTTTAAGTAAATATCGAGAAAATTTTTTGATAACTTTATCAGTATAGGAAAAATTTTAAAGTATTTTCTTTGCTAGTAAGTTCCCATTCTAAGCAACTGTTTCAGACTCCAAAAGGTTACCAACAGCTTCACTTTTTATGTAGCTTCTACAGTTCTTATAAAAATGTGATAAGGTTTATAAATCAATGGGTATTAAATACATTTACATAAAATTTTGAATGGATGAAAACCCGGTTTTATTCACAGCTATGAAACAAATCCCACCAGAACGATTGCATTAGGGGAGATGACACATGTTAATCCTTCTCTGTTTTTCAACACTGATAACTAACTACTTGCAGGATGTTCTCCAGCTTTGGAAACAGTATATGAAATTCCTGTGAAATAAGGTAACAGCTTTTTTTTTTTTTTTTTTTTTCATGAAAAAACCAGCAGCATAAATGAATAAAATGCAGCAGCAGTGCAACCAACTCGGTGTTCTCCCATGTCATTACAGGGACTTGAGAATACAGGTGGTTCAGAATAGGTCTTTTAGTTTATTAATATTTATTACTACTTTTTATTAGGCTGAATTTAGTTGTAAACTATTATTTTAGTTTATTGCTATTACTTCCAATACTGTTCTTTTTCTACAAGCTTTTTATTAATGCTGTGTGTCCTTTCGAGTTTTCCTTTGTATGTGGGAAGTTGCTCTCTTGAGAAAATACTCCTATAAGGCACACATGATCTTGGATATCAAAAATTGTTGTGAAGAACATACTTTTCTTCAGTGTTGGTTTTCAATTCATTCCCTGAATTTTACAACTTAATGTAGTAGGTGTGTATGCCTCCTCAACTGTGTTTCTTCTGTGTCACATATCGTTCTGTAAATTATGGCTCTGCTCTTTTACTACTTCTTAAGCAAACAAAGGATTTATTGCTTACTGGCTTAATGCTTGTAATGTATATCCATTTTAGGGCTATGAGATTAGTGGCTATAGAGAACTTGCAGTTGCAGCAGCCTCAAAGTAAGAAGATGGGTGGAAGCAGAGTGAATTTTCACTCTGATGCGAGTTTAGACATTTCATTGGTAAACTACAAAGTATTGCAAATGGAAAGGGTGAGTATGCATTTATCTGTTTGTTCCTGTCTCCCCCTTAAAATAACTTCTATTCTTGCGATTATGACATGGTCCCTTAGAAGCTTACATACTTCATTCCCATCAGCAAAACTGAAAGTATTCTGAATAGAGGGTTGAATAAGGCATACACACAAGCATGTCAATCTGCTCTGGTTATTTTTTGGTGGCTCTTTTTTTTTTTTTTTTTTGTGGTTTTCTTTGTGTGTGTGTGGTGTTTTGGTTTTTTTTTTTTTTTTGTGTTTGGGGGGTAATGAATTGAAATCTACAAGAATTATCTTATTTTTGTGGGAAAACTGACTTTATTTCATATGAAATATGCTAAAAATGACAGTTGGAAGTATTTTCTGGGTTTTTTTGCTAGCTAATATTTTGCTTGAAAATATGTTGAGGAAAGTATACAAAAGAAATTATTTGAGAAAGCTGCACATCTAAGAGTTTACAGATAGCTGGCTACAGATGCATCAAAACCAAAGGGGGAGTTAGGGTCCCAGTTCCCTAAGACCACTTTAGGTCAATTCTAGCTTTCAACTTAAATAAAACCAGATGAATACAGAAGAAAAAGAAACATGTCATTTCTAAACCCAGATAATTCTAGTAAGTTGTCATTAATTCTACATTTAAGTCAGGAATACTACAAACTACAACCTAAGAAGAAATACAGAAACTTAAGTCTGATTTTAATTATTATAATTTTTTTAATTTATTTCAAAGTCATAAATAACAGTGGTTTCAATTTCACAATGTAACTAATTCTTTCCTGAAGAAGAAAAGACTGTATGTTGCCAGCTCTGGAAGCACTTCAAGTAAAGCTCAAGTTCATACTCTTAATTAAGTTTGTGGCTAGTATAAGGATCTTCTTCACATTATATGAAAATGGTCATGTGTTTTCCCCAGTTGCCAAATATAATACCTCTATTCTTCAAAGCATTTTTATCTGTATCCTCAAGGGCTTGAAAAAGATTCTTAGCAGCCTCAAATAAGACTGACCTGCTTCTTAGTCCTGCTTGTTGTACACAGCAGCTCATGAACTCCCGTAAGAATCACAGAACAGAAAAACTGAGAAATCTCAATGGCAATGCTTGTCCAGAGATTGTTTTACGTATGTTTACTAACTTCTCTGTTTTCAGTTCTCCACAGGGAAGAAAAAAAAACCCAACAAACCAAAAACATAGCAGTCTACAAACATTTAGAACACTTTAAAACAAAGATTCAGTATACAACCAACATTAATAAATATTATTTTCTGCTTCAAAAAATCAATTTTTGAATATAATGTATTTGGCTTGCACACAATTTTAGTGCATTTTAAAATGATCAGATGAAACGATAAAACCTTGAAAACAGTCCATTTTTAGTACCTGCCTTTTTTAATATGATTTACAAAAAAAGAAATACAAAAAATTATGGCTTTCTATTTAAATGCTCCAACAACCTATTTCAGAGCAGGGGTCAGTATTGCTTGTACTAGCAATCTAAAATAAACCACACATATTTAATTAAAATCAAGTTGAAAGTTGTCTATTTTGCTGTCCTGTGAGTCCAGATACTTTAGACAAAGAAAATTTTTTAGATGAATGAAGGGTCTGTTTTGCAATTTAACAGTGCTTAATATCCCTCATGATTCTTGTTGGGTCCTCTTCTGTGAGGCTTTTCCCTGAGTCATGTATTTGTTGGAAAGGCTGCCTAAGATTGGGAGTTTAATGAAAAAAGAAGAAAAAGACAGACAAGACTTAAACCAACTGAAACAATCA
This sequence comes from Psittacus erithacus, assembly GCA_009867235.2. Classification (NCBI taxonomy): domain Eukaryota; kingdom Metazoa; phylum Chordata; class Aves; order Psittaciformes; family Psittacidae; genus Psittacus; species Psittacus erithacus. The sequence continues at coordinate 6,288 of WYDI02010419.1, read as the reverse complement.
GGAGAAAATTATTGTTAAGGCAAACTATAATGAAAGCACACATGGCTCAACTTTTGATCATTACATGCTGAAAGACAGTATGAAATACTGAAGTACTAGAATACAAAAGTGAAAACTAGTATTTTTTCAACTAAATACCTAGCCAAATGACAGTCGCTTTGTGTTTAAAAATCCCCAAACTTGGATTTGAAAAAGCCTTGCACCAAAAACAGGAAATACTTTGTCTTCCAACAAAACTGAAAATTCAATTTGAGATAATTAATTGCAGTGTATTTTTCCACAGTTTGCAAAGACTACTTGCGTTCCCCCCTTTCAGATGTCTCAGAAGATATTTATATATTTTATTAAAAACTCTTTTAAAATCTTCATTATACCTTTTAGCGAGTTTGTGAAATTACTGTAAAGAAGCTGCATTTGTAACCATGCATCTAACATAAAACATCTCCAGTGACAGTACATAAAGGCCTTTATACTGTCATCTGAATGCTACTTATACATGCAATTTTAAGTTCCCTGCATTTTTGCAGCTCAGACCAAAGATGTGCTTTGATAGTCTCTCTCAAGTTAGTTGATTGTATGGAATGCTAGCCAATTACTTTGAAGAAGCCTTAAAAGAAAGTGCTCTGCATGTTGTCTCTGAAGAAACACAGAACTCCATGTATGCCAGCATAGAAGAGAAGTGACAGATTGATAAAACCCCACCATACCCTTCTGCAAAACAGCTCTATGAGAGCTGAAAAAGAACAAATAAAATGCACAGAACTGACATGCCTAAGTTTTGTTCCCAAAACAAAACTGAAAAATTGCTCACTTTTCCAGTTAAAAAAAAAAAAACAAAAGAGTGGCTTCACAGAATTACTTAGCGCAGACTGCTGCTGTGTTTGGCCATTTAGGCAGAGTTCCCAGAAGGACTGATGGAGAAAGCAAGTTAAAGATGCATGCTTTTACACAGAATTTCTGAATTGAAATGAAGACATACAAACCTGACTGGGGACTCAAAAATACTTTTCCTTTTTGTTTCTTTTTTTCTTCATGTATAAGCACTCCCTGCAAACAACAGATACACACTGATGAACCAAGAAAATGATATTATGTTATTCCACAACTAAGAAAAAAAAGGTTCTCCTTGAAAGCTTAGGTAAAGCTATTTTTAATTACTTTATATGGATTTTAGAACATTTAAAGAGAAAAAGATCAAAGAAGAAGGACACTTAGTGTTTACCTGATTTAATCTACCAGCATATTTGGAAGCACTGGGTAACAAAGGGGATCCATATAACGCTTCTGGTTTTGAACCACCTGAAAAAGTCGTAACAAAGATTTGCGAATTTAAAACTAGTTTCTATTTCAGGTATTTTAAGATATAAAACCAACATGATATTTGCAATCTACCCTCATAGACAGTAGAATGTAGGATATTGCTATTTTTCTCATTTCTGTAAAATGGATAACTGGCCCAATGAGATGAGGTGCTGTCCTGGGTTCAGCTGTAACAGTCATTTTTCTCTTTTCTAGTAGCTGATGCAGTGCTGTGTTTTGGCTTTAGTTCTGAGAACAAAGCTGGTAACACGTGGATGTTTTTAGCTGCTGCTCAGTAATGCTTATCCCGATCAAGCACTTTTCAGTCTCATGCTCTGCCAGGGAGGAGGGGCACAAGAAGCTGAGAGGAAGCAGAGACAGGACACCTGACCCAAACTAGCCAAGGGGCTATTCCACACCACAGCACATCATGCCCAGTGTATAAACTGGGGGGAGGTACCCAGAAGGCCAGATCACTGCTTGGGTCAGGCTGGGTATTCATTGGCAGGTGGTGAGCAATTGTGCTGTGCATCATTTGTCTTTACTGGGTTGGTTTTCTTTTCTTCTGAGTTTTATATTCTCTGTTATTTCCCTTATCATTATTGTTATTGGTGGTAGCAGTAGTAGTTTTGTATTATACTTTATTTACTAGACTGTTCTTATTTCAGCCTTTGGGGTTTACATTCTTTCGATTCTTTTCCTCATCCTGCTGGGAGTGAGCAGGGAGGAAGGGAAGAATGGGGAGGACTGACTGAGCAGCTGCGTGGCACGAAGTTACCAGCTGGGTTTAAACCACGACAGTCCTTTCTGGCGCCCAAAGTGGGGCCCAAAGGGTTGAGATAAAAATAGATCTGACCAGAGTGTGTCTAAACATATTTGTGATAAACATTCATTGTTTCAGACTAACAGTCACCCTTTGCAGTGTTGGTTTATTTGGTCTTGGAGTTGTTGGGCTTGGTCTCAGTGTGTTAGCATGTCACACCTTACTTGCAGCCAGCATTTGCAGTTTTAGCATTTATCAGCTTTGGGGTCTGGGCTAAGGTTCTTGTTTCATTGTACTTTATGGTAATGGCTTGTAATACAATAGAATCATTGATCATGAAACTGACCTGGTATGCCTTCTCAGCATGGTCATCAGCTGTATATTTTGGGAGCTGTGTAATGGGAATCATTAACAATTGCACCTCTTTTTTCCTGGCCTCAGAGAGCCAACGTAGGAAGAAAACATTCTCTTGCACTGTCTTTCCTGCCGTGAAAGACTGTTATGACAGATGAAGCCCAACATCATGGACTGAATCACTTCAGTGAACTTCATAGGGATGGTCCATGGACTAAGGAATGATACCTGTCTCTTTGTGTGTGTATATATATGTGTGTCTATATCTATATCTATCTCAAGAGACAAAAGGCGATGGTATATTGAAAAATGTGGGATGTCAGCATAATGTGAATGGTATGGAATAAGGGGTGGATACTGTCCTGAGTTCAGCTGTAACAGTTATTTTTCTCCTTCCTAGTAGCTGGTGCAGTGCTGTGTTTTGGCTTTAGACTGAGAACAAGGCTGATAACACACTGATGGTTTGAGTTGTTGCTCAGTAATGCTTACACTCATCAAGGGCTTTTCCGTCTCATGCTATGCCAGTGAGGAGCGGCACAAGAAGCTGGGAAGGAGCACAGATAGGACACCTGATCCAAACTAGCCAAAGGGGTATTCCATACCACAGGATGTCACACCCAGTATGTAAACTGGGGGGAGTCACCTAGAAGGTGCAGATCACTGCTCAGGTAGGACTGGGTAGCTGTATTCAGATGGTGAGCAATTGTATTGTGCATCACTTGTGTTTATTGGGGTTTTTTCCTTTCTTTTTTTAGTTTTATATTCTCTGTCTTTGTTATTTCCCTTATTATTAGTGGTAGTAGTAGTAGTTGTTTTATTATTACTGGTGGTGGTAGTAGTATTGTTTTATACTTTAGTTACTGGACTGTTTTTATCTCAACCCATGGGGTTTACATTCTTTTGATTCTCCCCATCCTGCCCAGAGTTGGGGGGAATAAAGGCGTAGGGTGAGCAAGCAGCTGCGTGATGCTGAGTTACAGGCTGGGCTTGAACCAGATGCATATATAGTTATGCATCTAAGTTAGGAACCTACAGTAAATTAAGCTCTGTACCCTTCTCCACAATCGGAGGGACATACCGAACTTCAGAAAATGACGAAGATAACTGAACAGGTAACTGAATTGTCCATAGTCTTACAAAGTGGAACACAGCAAAAAAAAATAATCTCTTAGGTCTACTTGTTCACAGTGCTCTATTCAACTAGAGAGAATACTCTAGGCACAAAGCATGCAAAAAAAGACAAAGCCCAACCTACAGCAATTCTCTTCAAACTTAAGTATAGTAATTCACAAAATACAGGTGACAGACAAAAACCACCTACTCCGTAATTCATGAATTTAGACTTGTGTACCGTACGGCCTTAGCATAGTTCTCATATGATGTTATGAAATGCAACCATGTTACTAACTACAAAACAGTCAGGCATATGCCGCTTCACCTTAGCAAATTTAGCCTAATAGAAAATGGAATGGTAGGAAGAAAAGCTCAACAAGACAAGGTCAAAGAGAAAGAAACTCAGAAGTTAAATTTAGACTTGAAGTACAGCTTCAAAAGGTCAAAATCTGAGTAAGACATGGCATCAATTTTTAAGCACCTTCTCTGTCCCGCCAACACTTCTAGTGACCTATCAAACTAAGAACACATCTAAGTATATTGGCACCATTTTCCTCCTATTTCCAGTACTTTGTTAGCACAGTCTTATGCTCCCTTGCACCAATTACATCTGATTAAGAAAAGTCTCCTGATCTAAGCCAGACAGAACATTGTTGCTAGTACAGGTTTGAAACTATGTTTATAAAAAGGATTCCTGTTTGTTACTTTCAGAGGTCATCACTAATCTGTAATTCATCATATTATAAGCAAATTAATCCAGCATGAATTTAAATGTTCCTAGGTTTACCTACAGGGAAATAATACTACTACGTTTCTTTGGAAGCTAACTAAAAGTACCATTCACTGCCTTAAGGAGTCTCAGTTTATCACAGAATGATAGTCTTTACAACACATGATACGAGATCTGTCTTACCTGAAGGATGACTTAGATGCCGCTAAGCAAGTATTTAGTTATTTTGTTCAGATCTGTCAGGATATGTATTTCAGGGCATTTTTGTAGTATTTTTTTTTTTTTATTTTTTAAAGTCAAAGTTGCAAACTGACTCTTTGAAAAATAAGACAGATTGCTGTATTCCTCCTACTGCTGAGTTGGCAAGAACATTATTTCATTCACAATATTCTATCTTCTGTGATTTCATGGTCTACAGAATAATTCTGGTTTAGGTGATCTGAAGAGCTATAAGGTGAGCTTTTGTTGCAATTATGATGTACTGAAAGAGAAGCTGTAATTTGAAATGTTAGCAAACTCTTAGCACAGTGAGGACAATGGAAGCAACTTCAACATATTAGATATTCATATCTTTTATATTGCAAGCACCTTACCTGCTATGAGAAACCATGTTAAATCTATTGTGATATGGCAAGTTCTGAAAGGTAGGTTAGGATGAAGAGAAAACTGGCTAATGTAAGTAGATTTAAAAAAAAAAAGTTAGTATTTATGTAATGCCATTCAAAGCAAAACCCTTACGTGTCAGTCAACCAAAAATACCAAAACCCACAGGCTCTGTTTAGACTACTCAGCTTTATCTAGTTTCATACCTGCAGCTTCTTTATACTGTGGGCATTCCTTTTTAATATGACCTTCTCTTCCACAGATAAAACACCGTTTTTCTCTTAAGTCTCTATCTTCCAGGCGCTTCCACTTCTCTGCTGATTGCCTTGGAGTCTTTTCTCTTCCAGTTTCCACTACTGCCCTTCCTAGTTTCCTCTTCTGAGGTGTACAGACACGCAGCTTTCCCTCCTTGATTGAGCTCTCCTTTTCTGTTGTTTTAGTCTGAATTTCTTTGTCCTCATTGCTTCTTTTCTCCTTGCTTTCTGTGTACCTCTGGTTTTTCGTATCATCATAACCACGCCGCCATCTTAGTCTGCAGGAGCAGAAAAAGGCTGTAGAGTTCATAGGGCTTACATGTATATACGGATTAAAAAAAAAAAAAAGAATATCCAACAAATGAAGTGCTGTCTACAGATAAAAGACATATTTCATGTATTCCTTGAGTGGGTTAAATAAAGTGAATTAATGCACTTGTTCCTTTGACCCTCTTACCAAATATTGCTATACTGATGTAAAATGTATTCAATCATCTAACTTTACACTGATACTACAATACAGCCCTAAATTCTAAAATATCTCAAAAAATACGAACACAACAGAAAATCTGTGAAAAACACAGGACTATAGGTTGTTCGGGGTTTTTTGTCTACTTGTACAATTCAATCAGAACGCCCTTCTCAAACTGTATTTTTACAGTATCTTCTACTGGGAGAAGCTTCTAACATTCTGCGTGATTTTGTACAGGCCATGTGTGCAGTAAGCTGGGGTTTCACTCCAGAATGCAAGATTAAAAATCCATTGCGTCCGATACAGAAGTTTAGATATTGAGCAGATTTTCATACCACCTTCGGCATTCTTTATTTTAAAACTACCATCAGCTACTGTACTTGCATTTGCTAAAGTTTAATAAATTCCCCAGTTAACAGTCTCAACAATGTAAGTTCACAATTCTCTGTTGTGTAGCAAAAAGATGATTTCATCTGATCCGATAAAAGTGGCTTTTTACCTACTTACATAAGATGGCAGGTGATTTTTAATTACAGCTCTTAACATAAACAGACCCTAAGCAAAGGGTAGATGTTTCCATTCACCTTACAACTGATATAAAGGCTTTCAAGATTTCATACTCTTTGTAGGAAAATAACCAAAATTGGGGAAAATGAGGAAATATGGCTTTGCAAAGTTCAGCTCAAAGGCTGCAATATTA
>WYDI02010418.1:0-16333 GCA_009867235.2 Psittacus erithacus | reverse complement strand
CCTGGCGGTGTTCAAGGCCAGGTTGAACAGAGCCTTGGGTGACATGGTTTAGTGTGAGGTGTCCCAGCCCATGGCAGAGGAGTTGGAACTGAATGATCTTAAGGACCTTTCCAACCCTAACTATCCTATGATTCTAGGTCCCAAGCCCTCAGAGTTTCTGGGAGGTGGCTGTGCCATCGTTCAGAATATCAAGGGGTCAGTTATAGGATGCTTGTAATGGATTCTCATTTACAGAAAAGGCTTGTCTGGGAATTGTAAAGTTATGGCAAATTAAGGAAAATTGCGGATGATTTTCCATAGTAAGGGGAAGGCTGATGAGGATCCAAGTCTTACTCTAAGAACACTTGTCAGATCAAAGACCTTCGACATTGCAGACACCATAAACCATTAATCTATCGGTATTTTATTTTAATGCAAGGACTCCAAGAACAAACAAGTAGTGAACCTCTTTCCTAAAACACTAGCACATCCCTCCTGCAAAATAATTGACCTCACTACATGCAGCTGCGTGGACAAGTAAGAGCAGAAGGAGGGAATGGGTCCATTCCCAACTCTGAGCTTTTTAAGAAATTCCCTGAATCATCCCTGTGTTTTTCACAGTAAATGAATAATTTTTACTCCACAAAAGAGCTGATAGACAATACTTTTCACCACAACCTAGATGCTACACTATGCCAATAAATCCATATATAACGGTCTAAATCACATGTCCAGGTTATGAATTACTATGGGAAACACAGCATAAACTGCTTAAGGGAACTCTTTGCCTCAGAACAAGCCCTGACAATCTCTTACTGCACAAGGCAGGAAAGAAAAGTATCCGTGTGTGATGGAGACCTGCTATTGGCAGTATATTTCACACAGACTGTGCTCAGAGTCTAGCACTGGAAGGCAATACAGCACTCGGAGAGTGACCCAGACCTTCGCCAAAACAGAAAAGGCTGCAGGATCAGCAACGCAACGACCAGGGACACGAGACAGCATTCCCAGTAATCACCTCTCTTGACATCAAGGCTGCTGTGTTGAAGCCTTAAGTGCTCAAGTTTTGCAATATTGGCTTTTACGCAGTAGAAATAGCAGTCTGCTCAAATAAAAATAATAGGAGTGCACCACATTCTTCTCTGTAACTGCTCCTGTTGGGGAGGTGAAGTCAATCCTGTCACACACGGGACTGTCAACAGCTGCACTTACGTGGTGTATTCAGTTTCTGACACCATTGAAACATTTAACTTTAGCTGCCTTCTTGTCAATACTACATTCATTTCACAGATATTGAATACACAGTGGTAGTTTAGCCACAGAAAGTCAGATTTGCAGTCTCACCAATATATTCAGTTCTTTACCGACAGACAATTGAGGGAGGAAATAAAGTTGAACATAAATTATGTGTACTATGTGAAAATCAGCTTCATGTAAGCATTGCTCTATATTCAACCATAATTTAAGGACAGCAAGCTAATACTTTCATTAAAGCATAATGGGATAATAAAAACACCCAACTGGTTGGACACTTGGAAACCCCAGACAAAAACTGAGCACACAAAAGCCAGCACCAGAAGTGCTGCCAGCAGAGGTGCCGAGAGGTGCACACAAGAGGCATCACTTATCTTGTCTCAACTCAGATACATACAAATCTGAACCTCACCCAAGACATAGCCCTTGAATAGGTCATTAACTTTCATATTTTAAGAAAAGCATAATCTGGGCACTACAAAACTGCAGCGATAGGCTTAGCTGAACCTATCCTAATCTAGGAGCAATTTTCCCAGTGAGCTACTGTCTCAAGAAGTCCCTTACTGAAAGGAGATGGGGGAAATGTCAACATTTCCATGGACTGGAACATTACAAATATGTCACTCAAATGAACCAATCTGCACCATATCATGACAAGAGATGTTACTGGCTCTGTAAAACCTGCAAACCCCAGGAAGGCTGCTGCATATTCTTGACTAAGCTGAGTTCTCCATTGAGGAACTATTTACATACAAACAGGCTCTGCCATAAAAGCATGCCATGCCATTAAAGAAAGAAGGGGAAACAAGCATCAGTGAGGCTGTTTCCAAACACAAACATATTTGAAGTTTGCAAAGCTTTTCCTTCAGCACACAAAACAATTTTTATTCAGCCATCTCTCATGTACATTGTTAGAAGGATAAGCTCTCTGAGCTACCAATTAGGCCATTTAGTTCCTGGGCACTGATATAATAATATTCTGCATATAAAGATTGTTATACAGTTTTTCCATTCATTTACTCTCCCTCTTCCTTGGATATGTATTTTACAATTCAATGATTAGTGCATTTTTTTCTGTTGAGCTCTACCTCCTTCAGTTCATAGAAAGGACAACGCAAGTCATCAGCATAAGCATCTTCTGAAGGGCGTACCTCAGCTTCCTGGGCCTTCTTAACTCTCCAAACCATGCATACAGCCACACCACACTGACTGGAAAGGCTTTGTGAATGTCTGGATCCATCAGCGGCATAAACTTGACCAGGGTTCAGATGGACTCATGACTGCATTTCAGCTGAAGGAGCCAGAAAACTAAATGCAAAGTTTACGTTGGCTTTGAGCTGGCTATACTATAGCAGACAGTCTCTAACCCAGCATAAAATTAGTGAGGTGCAGAGAGGTAACACCTAATATGACAAGGTTTTCAAAATTGAGCCAGTGTAATGATTTTATGCCCTAAGAGTGTTGTTCAGCACATGGCTGTGGCAGCCTTACCGCAGCAGTGAGAGCCCCCAAATAGATTTACTGTATCATCAAACCACACTGGAAATAGAAGCAGTTTGATTTCCTACTGTGGGGTATTCACACATGAGGAAAAAAACCTCAGTAGCAGAGTTAGGCACATCGCTGCCTGACTCATCTCAAAAGGGCTGGGGAGAAATCTGTGCATTTCTTTTGATCCCTGATGGGCTCCCCCCTCACATCCAGCCTTTTAGAGCTATATCAGAAGGACAACTTCTGGGAAAAGCACACGCCCATCCCTCAGTTTGGCTGACCCAGAAGGCAACCCTGCACAGAGCATCACACCACTGTACTGCTTGACTGCTGGTCCAGCCAACTCATCTGCTCCCAGCAGCGATGGAACCTCTGCTTGTGTTTTGACAGTGGCAAGGCAGGGAACCAATATTTCTTGCCAAGCTCCAGGTTGTGTTTTCAGACTCACAAACTGAGCACTGACCCAGCACTATGTGGCTCATCATACAGCTTGAGATGCTCAGGCTGCAGGTAGCCTTCAAACTGCAGCCATGCTGTTCAGGCTCCCAGCTCTGCTCACTCAGCATACATTGTACAGCTGCCTCCAAACAACAGCCAGCTTTCCCATTTTATGCTATTGAAACAATTTTTTTCTTCTCATTTTTGAGATGTTTACTTTAAATCTATTCCCAAAAGAATGGGATTTTCAGATCAAAAGTGAATTCATGAGACACAAATAGCTGAGGAAGAAAAGAACAACCCACAAGAAACAAGTCACTGCTCTGCTTCTAAAAGCAACAGTTTTTCTCTAACAGTTCAACAAGAATTTCAGTTTCATACACACATGAGCTTCACCCACATTATTTCCTAAAGGATTTGCTTCTCTACTGGTACGAAGTACCAAATTCCAGACGTCCAATTCCCATTGCTTGTCAAGCAGCACCTTATGTGGCACGAAACTCGCATTTCTGACGATTTCAAACACCGAACTACTTTATCAGACACTTCTTTCACAGTGTCTGCAAAGCTCTGTAGCTTCCTTGTTTCTTCAGTAGTTAAACTTGATGTCCATCAGCTGGTCAATTAATGACAGCCACGTTATCTGCCTTCTTAAATCAACACAGTGTAATACAAGCAGCCCTCACTGTGAGAAACACTTTTGGTCAGACAATGTCTGGTTACAGATCACTGAAGGAAGTATTCAGATATGTAGAAAAAAAAGGCAAAAAAGTCTTCTCACCTGCCACCAGAATAGAGAAGGAAGAACCTTTAGAATCAATTTGCATTTCGGTACACTCCCAAGTGCAAAATTAAACTGCTTTTACTACCCTGCTCCTTATTAAATATTCCATTTCTATTTGCATCCTTGAAGCGATGACATCTTACTGTATATCAACCTTTGGATGGAAACAAACCCCCCAGAATTCATCCTACCGGGATCTAATTACCACAGCTGGATTATGTTTTTATCAAACAGATGCTTGCAGATTTTCTCCTTCACTGTTTCCTTCTGGAAAAGCTCTCTAATACCCTTCTGGAAGTTACCCACACTGGCTGTACCCTGCTCATCAAACTTCACGGAGCGCAGAAATAGCTTTGTGTGCTCCACCTGTACAAGAGTTTACTCAGTTTGTGTTTTGAAGCAGGTTTTTCAGAGAGCCCTTGGTCTCAGCAACCTGCCTTCACAGATCAGCCCAAGGCTGGGGCTTTGTAGTCATTTTCAGGATGCAGTAAATCAGCAATATGAACTATGTTAATGGTACACCATTAACATAATCATGTTAGCTTACAAAAAACACCATATATTAAAATCGTGTTTCCCCAACAAAGCAGAAACAAACAGCCACAGGCAGCATCTCAGTTCGGCAATGCCCATGCCTGCAGAGAGCCAGCCAAAGCTGGAAGGTTGAGCTGGTGATTGGCTCTTACCCCATAGCAGATGGGGGCTCCTGTCCTACAGAAACAGCTAGAGGCACAGAGGCATAAGCCAAGGATACTAAAAGGTGACACAGGGATGAAGCCGCCAAGAGAGATGACTATTAGAAGCTCTCTGCTGGTTTTGGCTGAGATAGAGTTAATATTCTTCATAGTAGGTAGTATAGGGCTAGTTTTTACATCTGTGCTGAAAACAGCACTGATAACACAGGGATGTCTCCATTACTGCTGAGCAGTGTGTACACAGAGCCAAGGCCTTTCCTGCTTCGCACTCCACCGGCAAGGAGTCTGGGTGTGCACAAGGAGTTGGGATGGTACACAGGCGCAACAGCTGATCCCAAATGACCCAAGGGATGCTCGAGACCATAGGATGTCATGCTCAGCAAATAAAACTAGGGGAAGAAGGGGAAAGGGGAGAAAACTAGCAGTGATGGAGTTTGTCTTCCCAAGGTACCATTGTGTGTGACAGAGCCCTGCTGTCCTGGAGATGGCTGAACACCCGCCTGCCCATGGGAAATGGTGAATGAATTCCTTTGTTTGGTTTGCTTTGCTTGTGCACACAGCTTTTGCTTTACCTACTGAACTGTCTTTATCTTAACTCAAGAGTTTTCTCACCTTTACTCTTCTGATTCTCTCCCTAGTTCCACCTGCAAGCAGCGAGTGAGTGGCTGTGTGATGCTTAGCTGCTGGCTGGGGTTAAACCCACGACATCCACACAACCCCAATGCCACTCTGGTAAACCCTATGGGCAGAAAGTCCCATCTGCCTATTTTGACATTTGGACACATTCACAAGGGCTTTTTTCCAGCTCTCTCTCCAAGTACACCTCTAAGCCTACCAGGGGTACAGTCACCACCTGCATTTGCAAACATTACTTGTCCCTTTTTAACAACATCCAGTGAAAGAAAAACAAGATTTCAGGGGAACATAATCTCTGCAGGATTAAGCTCACCTACATCATCTCTTTTGCCTCTCTGGTTATGAAGTCCCATGCTATAAAGCTTTCCCCCTCTATCCCTGGAAGTATTGAGCAATTCTCCCAAGTTCTGATGGATCCTGAACTACAGCACTGAGCATCGTCAGTGCTCCAGAGTCACTAAACTCCAGTTATTCTTTCTACTCCTTCTCATAGGAGTTGTGTCTAAGTGAAAGACCAGTAAGAGAGCTGTCTTACAATAGATGCGTTCTGTTTTAGATGCAAAACAATATAAAACTGCATCATGGCAGGCATTTCCGTTGCAGGGTAGGTGCCCCACAGATAGTTGATATGGGAAAGCTGAAGCTGATGTGCTGCTGACTGGATCACAAGGAAAACCAGAAGATCCCAATAAAAACAAGCTGAGAAAACACTGGCAACATGATTGCTTATCTCCTGCTGCTCTCCTCTTTGCTTTGAGCTCAGCCAGGTTGGGCTGTCTTAGCTTGACTTCACAGTACCATGTTTCCCTCATCCAATGTGCTATTCATGGGTTCAAATATAACAACAGGAATAAAAATTGCTAATCTCGTATCAAGCAGCTGAAGTCTACAGGCTTCATATCCATCAACACCCTCCAGCTCCAGCCATTAAAAGCAGAATACTGCAACAAAACCTAGCAATGAATAGAGAAAAATGGGAACAGCTCCAAAAAGTTGACATTTCTCCTAAAATACTTCCCCATTGTTTTGAGTTACAGACACCACAGGTTTCACCAGCCCCATCTCTATAATGACTGCTGTATGACATAACTTCCCATAACAACAGATATATCCATGTAAAAACATGATAGTGATCAGAAATCCCTACAATTATAATTGTGCTATGCACTATTATTAAAATACCTATATACGCACACACAGTTACCATACCAGAAGTCTTTTTGCTGGGGAGGGGAAGAGGACAGGGATCCACATCAGCTGACCAACAACTCCCTGCACTCCTAAATTATCATCTTTTAACCTTGAGGAAAAACTGAATTCTACTACTGTATAAATTTAGCATAGAGTCAACTTAATGATCACATTAGTCCCTGTCTGTTCTCCCAGTGCCCACTCACTATTTAATTAACCTATTTTTGTAGGTTACTTCTTGGAGCTATTTTTAAGTAGTTTAATCGAAGCTGTCCCTTCTCTGAAGATGGTTACATGAGTTACCTTTCTTCTACCAACTGTGTCATCGCCATTCGGATGTTTGCAAGGAAATGGTTACACCAAAGCTTGCTGTGATTTAACTTGCCAACATACCGCCACTGAAAATCCATGATTTCTTTTTCCTGGTTTATACGTAGGAAACCAGAAATTATTTCTGCTACCTTACCAACCTGCCAGAAGATGGATTTGCTTCATTCAGGCCAATAATGCAATCATCATCAGGGGCTGATTTAATTACAGGGGGTAGAAAAAGACCCTGCACGTCATTTTCCTGGAAGCAAGAGCTGCACACCAGAGATCTTATGACAAAACCCTGGCGTGCCAGCCCACACAGATTGCAGCTGTACCAGCCAGAGGGGGTCTGGTGGTGAATACGCTGACAGAAAAACCTCATTATACAAAATGGGGAAGTGACGTGAGCATCCCTTTTGTCTGCAAAGGGTGCAGGATGGTCATGCCTCACAAGCAAGAGAGTTGTTATTGTGGTTTGTTTGCCGCAGCTCAGAGTTAACTGCAAAGCTAGGAAATAGGCAGCTAAAAAGCTACCAAAATAACTACTAGGACAGGAGCCCAGGAAAGGCTTAAAAATGTATACATTTGCAGTTTAGAGCATGGGATTTGCCCAAATTGTTTGAAAAGGGAACCTTCACAAAAGAGATCCATAGTGAGACTGGGCATCTTTTGGAAGGAATTTATAATTACCAGGGTAGCATTTTGAGCGATTGTGATATTGGCTGTCAAGATTCCCACATGTCTTTAGCTGTAACAGATTGCTGTAGACTAGTCTTTCCCTTTGAGGAAAACATCATGTCTGAGACTTTATCTGGAAATAACAAACCTGTTTGGTTCTGTATTCTTAGTGCATTTTCAGCTAATCTGCTAGCACATCAGGTTTGCCATCCTCAATCTCTGCCTGTTGAAAACACATCAAACAATTCCCTATACCTCTAATAGCTAAGAGATGATGACTAAGGCTTTCGAGTTCCTTTTCCAAAATATTCCACCTTTGTTTCAGGGAAAAAGAGAGCTTTTTGTATTTGCGGGGAGAGGGGGGGTGTCCCCCTGCAGAAGACCTCGGCTGTCTCTGTTGTTCTAATAAAGTCAGCTAAAGCCCCATAAAAGGGGGAGACACAATGCACTCTGTGTAGTGAAGAATCTAACTCCATATTCTCTATGCTCTTCCAGCAAGTAGCTGAAAGTAAGAAGCAGAAAATAAAGGATCGTCTTTAAAATGTAAGAGGATTAAAAAAGGTTTCAAGTAAAAGTCAGAAGGGTGTTTGACAAGCACAAGAATAACACAGAGAAGGACAACAAAAGCAAAAACACTAAGTAATCAGATTACTAGTGATCACAAAGCCTCACCTGTATCTAGGTGCTTTCAAATTAACCCAGCAGATGCAAACATTTGTCATTTCTAACCTTCACCGTGCAAAAATAAAGTTCTGTTATTCTGAAGTGTTACTAGACATATATAATAAAATTGTATTTAACGTCAATAATTTTTATATTGCAGTTTCTGATTATGTATCATTGCAAATAATATATAATTTTTATTTTTATAGAAATGTTACATATGTTAGCAAGAAAACAGTTATGGCTAATCTTTTTCTGCCTTAATTACCGCTACACCACTGCCCATTATTAATGAAATCACAGAAATCAGTATATAACAATTATGTATATTAACAATGACATGTAATTGGTGTTTTATATTATATATCTGTGTATAAACCCACACTTTTAATATAGCACATTTTGTCACCTTCTGTACTTGTTCGAGAACACGAGAGATCTGCAAGATACATAATTTTACAACAAAGATCTTCTCAAATAAGGATACAACCAGCTATTAGGCTTTCTTTAAATATCAGCAATGTTTAGGTTGATAATGAAACAGGAAAGTTAAATACAAGGTACGTGTAGTATAAATAATTAAAATGTACAGTTTACTCAGGCTGGCAAGTTCTCAAGCAAGACAAGAGAACGCATACCACAAGTATCTGTTCTTTCTGTATTGACTTTAACCTCCAGTATTCTACCGGGATCTTTGCGGACTGCCACCCCAATTCATCTTTGGAGACAACATATTAATTAATAAGAAATCCTGGAATATCCATTGTGGATATTTGGTTAGCGTACTTTGTAACTGCAGATAGCAAGAATAGGTGCACAACCTGAGAAGCTCTTGCTAGATAACTGCTCCGAGTGTACAGAGGAATATGTGGCTGGCTGTGGCTTCTTGGGTATCTCACTGGGCCAGTAATGTTCTGCAGCAGAAAATGCCCTTATTAGTGCAAGATCTGCCAGCAGATACAACCCCAGTCACTGTTTTTGCTACTCCTAAGAGTAAAATGAACGCTTCAAAAGGATGTCTGCAAGAATGGAAAGTTGACACAAAATAGAAGCCGAAACCAATACTGAAAAATGGAAGGAAATTCTTTGGGTCTTAAACTTCATCTTCCTGTCTCCCCTCTCCATAAAAAACCATGCTGAATTTGATAAAAACAACTACTTAAAGAAAACTAAACAGCATCTACTTAAGGAACACGACTGTTTTTTACCTTTTCCAATATTTGTCTCTGAATACCCTTCTCTTTCAAGCATATATTTCTTTCTGATAACTGCCTTAAAATACTGTAAATATCATGTAAAATCCCCATAGAGCTGTAAGATTACCTTTCAGCTCTGCTGCAAGTTGATATGCTAACAACCAGCAAGCAGTAAGCTTTCTTGACCTTGACAGGACAAGTTACTGCAACAAAGTCAAGCCTGTACTTCACCAGAACAGCAGAAACAAGTCCCAATTTCACTTTTCCCCTCCCAAGCCCAGATCTGAGGCGTCGTTCCAATGAAATTTGGAAATCACACGTCAAAAGAACTTTGCTAAACCTGGTGCAAAGGCAAACTTCTCCTTTGTAGGAACTGACAGAGAAAAGATACAGCGTCTGTAGTGCCAAACCTCGTATGAGCATTCGCTATCCAGGAAATCAGTTAATAATGACTTGCTGCTCAGATTTTCTGAGCTCTTCCAAAGGGACTTCTTGAAAGCCGATCTGTACAATGGAGGCAGAATCCTGAAAACAAGTGTTTGGAGGTTCAACTGAAAACTGCAGTGATGACAGAGAAATCTTTCATTATTCTTACTACAATGCACGTTAAGTGTTGATCAAAATCCTCTATTCAGGGTCAGCCTAATGACTGTGACTGCCTGTCACCCAGCGATCAATCCAGACTGTGGAGAAAGTTAATGGGATTGGAACTAAATCTGCGATAGTCATGACAAAGTTGTGTTCAGTATGCTTCTAGAGGTAGTGGGAGAGCTCTGGCCTTGCTTGCTGCTGGCTCTTTGTGGCTAGGGGAAAGTGTAAGGAGATTCTTACAGGGGATTTTAGTGACAGAACAAGCAGGAATGGCTTTAAACTGGCAGAGGGGAGATTTAGATTAGACCTGAGGAGAAATTCTTCCCTATGAGGGTGCTGAGGTTCTGGCACAGGTTGCCCGGAGAAGCTTGGACTGCCCCACCCCTGGCAGTGTTGAAGGCCAGGCTGGATGGGGCTTGAAGCAACCTGGTCTAGTGGAAGGGGGGCTGGAACTGGATGAACTTTAAGGCCCCTTCCAACCCAAACCATTCTGTGATTCTATGATTAATGATGCTATTGTTGGCTGATGAAAAATACTGATTTATTTCTATGGGGCAGAAGTTGTCAGATACACAATCATTTGGTCCTTACTCAAAATGTTGTACTCTGGAGTCTGTGCTCTTACCAATGCCTGTTCCTCCTGCTACTGTCTCCTTTTTTGATTCAGACTATGGAGAAAGGCTGCAGAGAGAATGGAAAGCCTTCACATCCTCACCTGACACCCTGCGGCTCTTTGCCTCTCTTCATGCACACATAATGCTGATTCTCCTGCCTCCTGACAACACCCAAGGACTAGCTTTATTTTCTTTACTGCTCACTGAGAATGTCTTCACGTGCCTGACATCACTATTATAATTACGAAGTTTAAGCAAAACATGCTGCCACGCTGAAGAGCTGGATTAGTACCATGACTGCTGCAATGATTCCATACGCTCCCTTGACAAAACAGGACCAGGCACCTCAACAATCCTCAGAGATCCTCTGTGCAGAGCTCCCAGGAGCCTGCTCCATCACTATTTGGTTCTGTATGCACATGGGATGCCAAAAGGAAGCACTGGGATACTTTGGGCTCTGATCCATAGAGCACCCATAGCATAAACTAAACTATGAAGTTTCATAGGGAAAACCATAGTTGCTAAAACAACCACACATTTGAATTCCTTCCTTTTCCCATGTCCTCAAGGCAAATACCTTTTATAAAGTTTACAGCAGTACAAACCCAGAAATAACCACTATAATAATGTGTTCTGACCATACTGCAACACATCCATAGCTCTTTGTTGAGTAATATTTATCATGTACTCAGTAATCGTAGCTTAACAGAAGACAGCTCTGGAAAGACACTGAATCTTGCTTTTAAAACTTCTAATGAACTGAGCTTACAGAAACCCAAAACTTGATTTAAAAAACAAAAAAACCCTGTCTTTGGAAGGGAGCCATCCAAGTTTGTTTCATTCTGGTTCTCCCTGCATTTCCCTACCTCCACGTCTCAGACTCCTTTCCCTGCCCACCAACCTGTGCCTTCCAGGTATTCATCATTCGAGCGGCAGAGGTCTGGTGTGAACAGCCACAACTGGACAGCTAAATTAGCTTCAATTTCATTCCACAAGTTTTCTTGATTTAGGGTTTGTTCCTAAAAAGAAGTTGAGGACAACACTGAATTTTTCACACGTTGCTGCCTCCAGTGATTTAGGCGCGTGTAATGAATGAGGATTTAGTCTATAAAATCTATCGAAACAATTTGCAATCTCTATGCCAACCAATTTGCCCTATCTTCTAAAAGTATCGGCACAGAGGTTGGAATGATACTGCACTATTACAAGAGCTTTGCCACTAGC
Organism: Psittacus erithacus; assembly: GCA_009867235.2. Taxonomy (NCBI): domain Eukaryota; kingdom Metazoa; phylum Chordata; class Aves; order Psittaciformes; family Psittacidae; genus Psittacus; species Psittacus erithacus. The sequence goes on along the minus strand of WYDI02010418.1, from coordinate 4,587 downwards.
TTTGAGAGGGACAGATTGTCCCTCTTGCTCTCATTTTCCCAGCTTCCCCAAGGGGAAAAACTCAAAGCCATGCAAAATTTCAGACAACTGGCTTATGCAGAGAGCTAAAAGAGAAACACAGAGGGAACACAGATGTTATACACAAAGCCAAATTCACTCTTAGTAATGCAGCAGCAAGCACATCCCTTAAAAACAAGTGGGTGACAGTTCAAATGTAAGGATTTTCAATACTCTGAGTTCAAAACTTTTATATTTAACAAACTTTAAAAAATAGTCTAGTTGCAAAAAGCCCATGAAAAACAAAGTATCTCCACAGGATGCCTGCATGACCCATGCACTGAATCATAAGAACCATTCATAATAGGACAAAACAAAATTACAGTGCCTTTTATTCTGTTTGAGTAAGACTTTACCCACCAATAGTCCTTCTAATGTCCAAAAGCGGCAGAGTGATGGAATCAGTACCCCAAGCGGCATGTAAAGCATTGAATTTCCAGTCTGAATAGCTCACTACATACATTGTCTATTCTTTAAGAAAATTGCCACAGGACCTCTCTATAAAATCGCTGCAAGAAGCCTTTAGAAAGCTTACCAACTCTGACCAATACATTAGCTACAGTTTCAATTACCCTGTTAATGTGAAATGTTTTTCAGCATGCAGCCTCACAGAAACCAGCTAGCAATACTATTAACTTCACACTTAGTGGGTGAAGAATTAAGGAAGATTAACATTCAAGCAAAGAAATGCTTAGCTGACTATTGCAGGTAATAATCATGAGTGTATAATTATGCCAAATGGAAAAGAAAAAACCAACCCCAACATACAAAAGTAATGAAAATGCCAAATCTTAAAACAATCCTATAATGAATAGTAAGGAACAAGATACACTATTTGTAGGCAATGCTGACGTACAAATGAAAACATACTGAAAGCAAACAACCCAATACAAAGTGCAACTGGAAATGCTGGTAAAGTGCACTCCATAAATTCATGCAAACAAAGGGAATCATTAAAACCAAGTTTGCTTGCCAAAATCAACATGCAATAATACATCTTCTTTCAGACAAGTTGTCCTTTGGTATAACAAATAACTCTGTTAGCCAGCAATGCAATGAGGAAGAGATCATATCATCACTGCAACCCAAACTGTTCTTGCAGAAGCAAATGACCCTTTAGAATATACTTTATTTGCTCTCTATATTAAAAATATAAGATGTTTTTTATCACCTACACTATTATTGTAAGAAGTTTTCTGAAATGGTTGCAATTACTGTAGCAACTGAATAGCTGCGAATTAACAGAAGTTTCTGTTGGTATTTTTCTTCTTTTGGTAAGAAACAACATGAGCTCTGATTGTACAAACAACTAATTCCTGCACTGCAGTCTATCCCTGAATAATGCACTAAGGTTCTTATGTGATTTGCTAAACCATGATGAAGTTAAGCGCATACTTAAACACTTTGCTGAGTCTGAATGCAACGTTTTGCTAAGCCCAACTGCACAAGATTGTATACGCTGCCAAACTAGGGACAAGCTGGCATGTAAAACTGTTCACGAGCCAAAGAAGGTTTGCTCCATTGTGAGCCTCAGACATTTATTTAGAAAACTTCACGTACCAAAGACTAGGTGTTGCTAGCTGCAGAAGGCCTTTGGCTCAGTCCAATGTAAACAGGAAGAGATGTTTGAAATACAGTTAATAGCCTGCACACTACTAGTACCAAATCACATGGGCACAAGAGACTGGCCAAGGAAGACATTCCACTCGAGCACCATTTAGTTTAGGAATGATGATTCCTAAATTTAGGAATCAGTCTAGGAATCATGATTCAAATTCACAATTCTGCCTGGGTATTTCACTTGTCTTGGTTGCCATCATCCTCTTCCTTATAGGTGTAAAATGTCCCTTGAGCTACCGCTTTGATGAACAACAGAACACAAGACATCAGTAGTGCTGCCCATTACAAGGCATTGTCTGCCTAGGATTTGCTAGAAGACACCTTCTCTAAACATTTTGGACTCGTGCCACCAGCAGAACAAAATTCGTGGCATTTAAAGATAACACAGGACTGAACTCCCTTCACCACTGAAGCAAAAAGCTTTCCAGTCCTTGGCCTCCTGGGATGTCCTCACTTTCAGAAGAATCCAGCTTCTGCAGAACTTGCTGGCTGGATGATGCTACAGCTGCTATCTTACACGTTGTTTCTTACTTATCTCTCTACATCCATGTTCTTATTACCCCAGGTTTTTAGCTCATCTGCCTGGGAAAAAATGCTCAATTCATTTAGAATTCAGTCTGCTCTCTCATTAATTAATACAACTCTAAGCTGCATGATGTCAGCAAATCCAAGCTCGGCATGCTGCGGAAACCTCCTGCCCATACGGCTGGGGGACAGACAGGCTCCAGAAGAAGGAGAGCTGCCTACCAAACCATCCAACCCACTCTCTGCTACAACAAAACAGATTTCTCCTTGGAGGACTTCCATCAAGGCTTCCTTCTGCTCGGCTTACTTAAATCACTGCTTCAAGCCCTGCTGCAGGCCATACATGGTGTAGGAAACTACTGCGCATTTCTAGGAGGCAGGAATCAAACAGAATAGCATCCTTTGGAACAAAATAATCCTTTTCCTGTCAAATGAAACAGTTTCAAAATGTCTTCAGTGCTCCTCTCCTCCGGCCGGCAGCTCTGGTTCTTTTTGGATTGGACTCTCCGTGTCCAGTTTGGATGCCAGCACAAATTCTTTGGCACAGACCGCACTGCTGGCAGTTGGGTCAGCTCCACTGGCAATTCCAAGTTGAGAAAAAATAAATAAATGAGAAAAATCAATCTACAAAACACAAAACGGCCAAACAGATTACTCACTGGCTGGTAAGCCACATCCCCCTGAGGCTGTTGATCAAGCTCTACCCCTGGCTGCCAGCCTGCTATAGTACAGATGGAAGAATTGGCTGCTAAATCACTTCTCTCGCCCACAGCTCGGCAGGAGAAGGGATCCCAAGCCCTGCTGGAGAATATTTCCTTGGTAACTTATCTTGTGCTTACCAGTGCCTTGCCACTGCAGAAGCAGCATTTCTTTGCCTTCTGCGAGATGTGAAGGAGATTATTAGTAATTTTCAGGTATTTCATTCACATCAGTTACTCCTTTCAGAACACTGAGCACAGTTAATTGAAACTGTTTCCTTGCTCAAAGATTTCACTTTCACTGCAACACAACTGGAGACATTAAAGATAAAACACTTTGCAGCTGTTATTTTGTGGGCTGAACTTCCTCATCTCCAAATATCGTATCACTCTCTTTCAGTAGTTTTGACAAGGTCTTGCCTGTGTTTACACTGAATTAGCAGTGTTTACATCTTACACACTACCTGTGTACGTCTATAACAAACAAGAAGCTCAAACCCAAACAGGTTTGCGATTACCTCATGATGAATTGAGGGATTCAAACATAATTTTCTTCCATAACTCCCTGGGTTTATTTAGAAAGCTTGGTATGGTTGGTTTCAATCCCAAAGCTTTGTTTACAAAAGCACTGTTATCGCATTGTGTGCACTCTGCAGATGCCTGGGAATGCAGCAAAACCAATCCCTAGTTATGATATGCCCCTGACATTATGACATGGATTAGACTATGATGTACAGAGACTTATCTTTTTTCTTTATTTTTATGAAATCCTGCAAATTCAAGCAGTAAATGAAAGGAAGCTGGTGCTTTGCAAACATCACTGTGCACGGCTATTGCCTGGCGGTTTTCTGTGCTGTGGTCTGCAGTGATGCACTGGACATGTTCCTGTGTAACGTGCTCTAGGTGGCCCTCCCTTGGCATGGGGGCTGGACTAGATGATCTCCAGAGGTCCCTTCCAAGCCTAATGACTCTGTGAAATGGTCAAGATTAACACACATTAAAATAACATTCTGATGAAATACAAGTGAACCAAAAAGCAAACTCTCACAGACTTCATGAGTTAACTGCGACATTGCTTTGGTTTTTACTTCATTTGTATTGTCCCGTCCATTTCCTTAGCACACAGTATATAATACACAGAAAAGTGTTTGTTTTTAATTTCCCAGTTTGGAGAGTTCTCCTAACAATCTGCTGATCTTAAGGAGGCCTACAAGAAATCTGAAGAAATGCTTTTTACAAGGGCGTCTAGTGACAGGACAATGGGGAATGGCTTGAAGCTGAACTAGAGATTTAGCTTAGATATTAGGAAGGAATTCTTCACTACGAGGGTGTCGTGGTTTAAGCCCAGCCATAACTCAGAACCACACAGCCACTCGTGCACTTCCCCCCTTCCTCCCCAAGGTATTGGGAGGAGAATCAAAAGAATACAAGTCCCATGGGTTGAGATAAGAACAGCCCAGTAACTAAGGTATAACACAAACGACTGCTGCTACCACCATTACTAATAATGATAAGGGAAATAACAAGGGAAGAGAATACAACTGCCCACCACCTGTTGACCGATACCCAGCCTGACCTGAGCAGTGATCTAACCCTTCTGGGTAACTCCTCCCAGTTTATATAGTGGGCATGACGTGCTGTGGTATGGAATACCTCTTTGGTTAGTTTGGGTCAGGTGTCCTGTCTC